>CAOLHI010006022.1:0-45114 GCA_948474755.1 Ctenosaura bakeri | reverse complement strand
GCAACACTACAGAATTCATGTGAGTGGGTTGGGGGAGAAGATACCCAAAGATGGACAGACTCATTTTTTATCTTGTCATCTTTTTTCTGCCAGCTTGCTCTTTGCTGTGACGAATTGTGTGATGCAGTTAGCTAGGGGACACCTTTAACTCTTTCTGGTGTTAAGTGCTATCAGAGAAGAAAGCAATGCCATAGATCAGTGGTTCTCAAGCTGTGGTCTGCAGACCCCCAGGCTCCTCACAGGGGATCTGTGAAGGCTTGAAAAAGTTTATGATCTTTTACAACTGTCAAAAAAAGGCCCTCATTAGGGACAAAAGTAGCAAGTAAAAATAATGTTAAACTTTAACATGTTATCTCCAAGCTCTGCTGTGAAGCTATGTACAAGCTCAAAGCATTTTTCTGTCTCTTAATTACCATTTAAGGTAATGGTGGTGATTTCAGTTTCACATATTAGTTGGCAGCCAGTAAGACTGAAAGATGCTTATTGTCAATTATGTATGTTGTTCTGTTATTTTTTTCCTTATTCCTGCCTTATCATAAACATCTTATCTACAAATGTGTTAACAATGATCATACAGATTGAGGTATCCCTTATCCCTAATGCTTGAGACCAGAATTGTTTTTGGATTTTGGTTTGGGTTGTTTGGGGGGGGGTTGTTTGTTTGTTTTGGATTTTGGAACACCTGTATTTGTATATGTTTACCTAATGATAGATAGTCTATATATATATATATATAGAGAGAGAGAGAGAGAGAGAGAGGACCCAAGTCTAAACATGAAATTCATTTATGTTGCATATGCACCTTATACACACAGATGGAAGGTAATTTTATATAATATTTTTAATAATTTTGTGCATAAAACAAAGTTTGTGTACAATGAACCACCAGAATGAAAAGGTGTCACTACTTCAGCCATTCATGTGGACAATTTCAGATTTTGAAGTATTTCAAATTTCTGGAGAAGGGATGCTGAACCTGTAAAAACAGAATTACACAGTGAACTCAGGGATATAGCTACAGAAAGGGAGAAATGACAGTGTTACTTTTCAAAAAATAAGAATTCTGCCTTGCAATAACTTAAAACCACAGTTGAACATCTAGATGTACAATTGTGGCATCCAAAGAAAATGCAAGGGAATGTAAACAGAACCAATAGAAGTGTTCTAGGTGGGAACAATTTTCAGTGTCTTACCCCATACAATGCTAGAAATTGGGGGACTAAAGCAAATTTCATTGGGGTGCAGAATTCTTATTTGAGGAGTCAATAACCTCTCTGGAACTACACCTGAGTGAACTTGCCCCATTTTAGCTAGGAGGGTTGCCAACAGTACTCAAAAAATTCCACTAGAATGACCATGTGTTCTTCTTTCCAGAGGAGACTCATCTACTTGAAATTCTCTTCTTTTAGAAGAACCACCTAGAGCAAGCCTAATTTAAACCTAAAGAATTATAAAGTAGGGAAATAACAGAGGCCTTAAAGATGCACATCTGCAGTTAACACCTGGACAGCAGACAGAAAAGAAAACTCACAGACTAAAACTCACACTGGGTCATAGTCTTCCTCATTATGGTAAAATGGGTTAGATTTCTGATGAAACTATTTTCGTTACAGTATTTTCATCATTGTTCTAGTGTTATAAGTTGTGTTTTAAATGTTTTATGTTTTTACTTCTATCTGTGTACATGGTATTGTTTGTGATTTTGTGGTCTTCGCAGAATCAGATGAGTTATAAATCAAATTACTTTGGAAATACATTATATATAGACATAAACATTCTGCTTTATACTCTCACACACTAATGTGTACATTAGCATTTTGACATATCATGCAAATAGGTGTTGACTTTTGTCTTCTTTTGGGGTGTTGTGTTTCCTTTCTTTTTTTTCCCCTAGCCGTGTGCAAGTGCTATCCCAAATGCTGCCATTCAGCAATTATGCTCTCCAAGCATCAGGTTCCAGTTCTGTCCTGTTACCAATGTGACTTTGATAACTGTGTACACTCTGTTTTTTAAATCAATAATGATAGATTAATCAAGACTGAACTGAACCTGCTGCACCCTATCAGTGTCCTTAAGTCTGATCTTCATGCTAGAAGAGTTCTCCATGTTAACTGAGCCTGTCTAAGATGAGGCTTTTGAAGCAATCCAGGTGCTCTTTGCTCCTCTATCAGAGAAAGCCATTTTCACTAATGCCAGCAAGGAACTGTGTTCTAAAAACAAAACAACAGGTAGGGAGGTAGACTGGACTAATTATTTGGCCCAGGGCACAGGCAGTTGCAAGCGTTGCATGCAGATGTCTGTTTTAATTCACTGATAAATTCATGATACAATAGCCTAAGATTTAGGCATCAGCCTGAACTTAAAAACAGGCATGCACAAAGAGAGACAGAGACAGAGGATGTCTCCAAAAATAATTACTTTAGAATCTGTTTTAAAATATCTAACAGAAAAGTGTATTTGTGGCCTACAGAAATGTTTTCTACTCGGTGACTGGGCTTGTAAGACTTTTTTGCCTCCTGAGGTGAAACTACTCACCCAAGTCAAGGTGTATAATACTCAAAGCCAGCTGGGTTGTTTTGGCACCTGAGGCAAAAAAAAAAAAAATCCCACAAGCTCCTCTTTCCATTCCTGGCAGTCAAAATATAATAATAGCAGCTAACAATTGGTTGCCCTTTCATGACATTCAACATCTGTTGCCGGAGAGGACTGGATTCTGCCTAATGAACCTGTAGAAAAATAATGGTGTAGCTGCTTTACTTTGCAGCTGTGACCCAGGGTTCTGCCACAAAACATCCAACTTCTCCAATCAGGGAGTTGCTGCAGAATCATATCTGAGACCAAGTTCATGTGAAAACAAGGTTTCCACCGGAATGCTATGGAGTAATTGCTGTAACAACAACTGATGTTGACTTCCACAGGAGTGGGGAAGAGACTCTGTTCTGGGTTTAGTCTGAAATTTAAAGGAGTTATCTCAATGCAGAACCTTTTTCCCAAAATAGGTTCAGCACCTTGGATAGCTCTTTTAAAGTTGACACTAAAATCCAGAGCAGCATCACCATCCTACTGACATGACTCCTGCACCACTTACTACTAGGATCACAGCAAAACTGCATTCAGACATGGTTGCCATTTGTGAAATCCATCACCTGCACCTGGAAACTATCTGTCAGGTTGCCATGTTCTGCACAATTGCAGCAATCCTAACACTGCAGCATTAAAATGAAGGACCAGTTTCAGGTTCCTGTGCCTCTTCAATAAACTGTGCTTTAGTGGGTTCCAATAAGCACAAGTGGAACTCTTATGGCTTACCTGATCGACAGTAATAACTGGAAAAAGTACTCCAATCAAAACTAAGCAGTTGAATCAGGAAGCTGTTTCACCTTCTCCACAATCCCCCAAAGCTACACTGAGATGAGCCACACTGAGATTAAAGAGAAACAGGAAGGAG
Organism: Ctenosaura bakeri; assembly: GCA_948474755.1. NCBI lineage: Eukaryota > Metazoa > Chordata > Lepidosauria > Squamata > Iguanidae > Ctenosaura > Ctenosaura bakeri. Next base: position 41,666 of record CAOLHI010006022.1, on the reverse strand, counting down.
CCTGTGCCAATCTCTCCTTCTAGTGCACTTGTGTGAAATTGCTCCAGAAGGCAACAGAAAGTTGTTTGGAGCAAAGAAAGTTGGATGTGCTGAACTTGATGTGCTGCAAAAATTGGACAGGACAATGAGCATGGTGGGTCCTGCTAGCTTCAGCAACAGTAGCCTGAGCCTGCTATCTAGCAACACCAAGTCTGTACATATAAACACTCTCTGCATAGAACAGAGGTAGAGAACCTGAGGGGCCAAATCCACTCTTCCTGGGATCCCAAAACAGGCCTGTAGAGTTCCATCTTGGCTGGTTCACAGTTTTTGTGCAACTTTTCCCCATTCTACAAGGCTGATGTTACTGCAGTTTAGGCCTACTTGGAGATACCCCTAGATATCATTTTGATATCAATAACTTGGCTCTCTTCTACCACCCCTCTCCACATGTTTGTGAGGCCCCCGGACAAGCACAGACTAGGCTCAGCCACTAATTGCTGGACATTCCATTCTCCATCCAGGCAGGCCAGAAATAGCCAGAACCTTGCTTTAGGAGACCTCTCTGCAAACACCCTCATTATGTATGCACGCTGTTTACAAAGGACTCCCTGTCCCGAGCAGGCACCCTGGCAAGCTGAATACTCAACTGCCAAGCACTCTGTATTTGCATACTGGCTAACTCTTTGTCAGTTCGGACTTAACTCAATCATGCTAAATTCTGATCTTCCCAAAACTGCAAACCCCAGGATTCCATAGGATGTTGAAAGTGGAATCATAGCGCTATTAACAGTCTAGTGCGGAAATGGTCTAGGTCTGTCTCTGCAGAACTGCAACCTGCACTCCCTACTACTTGGTCACCTCTCTCCCTCTCTCTTCCAGCCATGTAACAGCTGCACCATTGATCCTGTGGGCCCTGACAGATGCTGGGATTTCTGTGCAAGTGGTGAGTGAATGGTCCCTCAGCCTGTCTATAGAAAAGCATATGGCGTACAGCCTCAAGTTATGGGTGGTTATATCACCAACAGGCTTCTGGCCATTGATAGTTGTCTTGCAACTGCCAACTCCACTTGTGATCTTTGTTCACAGAAACACTTTCCCAGAAACATCCTAGATTGTCCCTGGAGGACCCAAAATATCCCATGGGTCAAGCTCCTACTTCATTTGTGACGGGAGGCACAGGAAGTGCACCACACTACCTTTTCTCAAAGGCACTTCTGGTGATGTGTTGCTCCCTTTCTAAGCCTCTTTGGGGCTAGTTATATGCTTCCAGCTTACAAGCTACAGACATTTCTTCAGATGTCCCTAATCAAAAAACAAACATACCTTTAGCTGTTTGTCAAACACTAGCTTTTCATTACATAGGAATGAAGCAGATAGACAACATGCATTAAGGTGACATTATTGGAAGATAACAGTGCCATTAATACTCCCCAATGAAAACAGCAGTGCTCAGTAACTAGAACAGTTGGAGGAAATTGCAATTAGGTGGCAGAGTTTTACATTTTTATTGGAGAAGGGAGAATACAATGGCATAAAGGGGAAGGGGGAAATTCTAATTATCGAGAGAAGAGGGACTTTTTCAAAGTGAAGCTTTAAAGCGCTTTTTGCTTCCATCTTCCCTTTCATGGGGCTGGCATCATTTGGCAGCCAGAAGTGAATAACAAGATGTCCTCCTCAGTTCTCAACACAGAAGTTGACTATAGTGGAGGTAAACATAAAAAGAAACACACTGGAATAGACCAAAGGCCTATCAAGTCCAGACTTGTTTAGTTTCCACTGTGATCAAGAAAATGCCTTGGAGGGGGTGAGATCCCTGAGGATGATGAGAGCACAATAGCGATCAATCTCTTTGTGTTTCTCCAGAAAGTGCCTCTGTTAATGGCAATAATATATAACGAGCATGTCTAACAGCCATTCTCAGTGCTGATGGTGGCACAGCATCCTCCACTATACCAGACAGGGGTGCAGGACAGGCAATGTTCTCCACACACCCTTATCCTTCCATCCCATGAAGCTGCTGCTCACCTCACCCCACCCTGCGCTTCCACCACTGGAGCCGGATGCCTTGCTTTGCTGAATGATCAGCCCAACCAGGGGCTGCGCCATTAAAGATCTTGCCTTTAGAGGACAAGTAGGCTATTGCAGACAAGGACCTTTCTTAGCCCCACAGCCTCTGTCAGGCTGCATTGGCACAACTGATGCAATTTCCACACAGGACTGTTATAGCGCTATGATTCCACTTTCAACATCCTATGGAATCCTGGGGTTTGCAGGATTCCAAACCCCAGGATTCCATAGGATGTTGAAAGTGGAATCATAGCGCTATAACAGTCCCATGCTGAAGAGGCGTGAGACAATTGGAAATATTAGTTTTTAAGGTTTGGGGCAGGTGAGGTTTGTGGGACAACCTCTGGTGTTTTGCAGTGGTTTTGACACATTTGGGGTTTCTTGCCAAAATTTTGAAAGAGCTGCCCTTTCCCAATTGATGCCTTATCTCATTGCACATGATCTCCCCTACCCATTTCAATCATACATAGGTCACTCCACTGAAACGGCCTGGACTCATGTAGCAAATGATATTCTAGTGACTAAGGCTCAGGGTCAAACATCTGTGTTGATCCCTTTGGATCCTTCTGCAGCCTTTGATATTTCAGGTCACCAGATTTCACCCCTATAGCTGGTGTGATTGGGAATAATGGGGAATGCTTTGCCGTGGTTTAAAACTCTTTTGTTTGACCATTCCTCCTCTGTTTTCATTTCAGAGATCTACTTCAAAAGCTTTTCCTGTAACTGTAGGGGTACCGCAAGGTTCTGTTTGGGACCAACTTCTTTTTCATTATATACCCTGCCTCTTGAATTTTTTATTTCAGATTTTAGTTTTCAATATCACATTTATGCAGATGACACACAGGTTTTCCAGAATTTTAAATCAATTGATGCTTCTGTGTGGAAGCCCATGGCGGACTGCTGGTCAAGTATTTCTTTGTGGATGACCACCCACCATCTTAAGCTGAATATGGAAAAAAGGGAGATCTTGATGTTTCGTCCTGTGCTCCTCTTTCATACTCTCCACTGTATTTGCGGGGCTGCAAAGTGGTTCCTGTTCCTGTCTGGGTTGCCAGGAACCTCGGGGTCCTGCTGGATGACCATTTGTCCCTGTGCCCCTTTATTGTGGCAAAAGCAAAGACATGCAATTTCCATCTTTTGAACATCCAACAGACACGTATATCCCTTCACTGGCTACCAGTTTGGCCCAAGCCCCATTTCAAACTTTTGGTTCCTGCATTCCACTGAAGCATACAGCTCTGTCAAGCCTGCAAGACATTCAAGCTCTGGCTCCACATCTGTAGAACAGTCTTCCTGTGGACTTCTGACTTGAAGATTTCAACTATTTTCCTAAAAAGTTGAAGGTCCTCTTCTTTGATTCACTGAATTAAGCTAATGAGTTGTGTCCAAGGTTGCTGGGCTGGGTGATGGCTAGTGGAATATTGGGGGGTTTTATATAGGCCATTTCCGCACTAGCCTGTTATAGTGTTATTATTCCACTTTCAGCATCCTATGGAATCCTGGTGTTTGCAGTTTAGGGAGGGGTGTTTTTGGCCTCAGTAAACTACCAACCCTAGAATCCCACAGGATGTTGAAAGTGGAATAATAGCACTATAACAGTGTAGTGTGGAAATGGCCATATAAACACACAGATAGATAGATAGATAGATAGATAGATAGATAGATAGATAGATAGATAGATGGATGGATGGATGGATGGATGGATGGATGGATGGATGGATGGATGGATGGATGGATGGATAGATAGATAGATAGATAGATAGATAGATAGATAGATAGATAGATAGATAGATAGATAGACAGACAGACAGACAGACAGACAGACAGACAGGCAGGCAGACAGACAGGCAGGCAGGCAGACAGAGTTATGTGTTACTGTCTTTGTCTCTGATTGTATATGTCTGATGTTCTTCCCTTTGGTTGAAAGGGCATTCTAAAAATTCTTGATATTCTTGTTGTCCTTGTTTCCATTCTGTAAGGTGTTTACAGGCTCAGGGGAACGTCAATTAGGGCCTTCAGAGAAAGAGTAAGCATGTACTCTAGCAAAGTTCAGGAAAAAAAGTCTCTTCAGCCTCTCTTCTTTATATAACAAATCTTATCTTCCCCTTCATTACCTTTGGAACTCAGAATTGTGAAACTTCAGCAAAGCAACTCAACACTGTCACATCATTTCCCAATCTGACTCACATAGCAAGGAAAAGGGAAAAGCAAAAAGGCACACTTTAAAACTAACAGATATATTTTAGCATGAGCTTTCCTGGATTATAAACCACTTTCTTCTGATGAACTCACAAAGTACAATATTCAAGCTTCATGTACATAGCTACCTAGTACTAGGGGTGGGATCAGAGTGAAAAGAAGTACAAATAATGACAATAGTAACACTGGTCATAAATCTTTGGTAAACTAATACACAGGTCTCCTGGGCAATTAATTCACGCTGAAGCAATATTTCTGCTTTCAGATGGACAGAATGAGAATTTCAAGATAAATAACTTTCTTGAAATCAGAAGGTGCACTTCAGTCAGAATTAATATTCTCCCCACCATATAACTATGTATGTACCCCTGAAGGTGGAAAATTCCCATCAGTGCACTGGAGGAAGTGGATTGTAGTCCACGAAATCACACGCCAAATACCTCTATTGAGTCTTAAAGTTATTTTTTCTTCTTCTCCATCTTCCTTCTTTTTTATACTGAAACAGGGCTTTGGAAATTCACACTTCAAAGAGTTTGTAAAGAAAATGACATTTTTATTGCTTTGCTACAGAGATTATCTCCTCCCAGAGTTTAAATGTGTGTGGATCATTGTTTCTTTTTCCCTGTAAGTCCGCCACTCTGTTTTGCTGAAAATTTACAGTGTGGTACCAGAGGCCAGATAACTGAAACAAACCTAGAGAAAGTAAGAATGAAATCAATCAATAAAATCTGTACTTTTGAGAAACATAAAACGACTTTTCACAGTGTGAAAAGTGAGCATTACACTGAAAATTGCTCTTTGCGCCTTCTTCATTAACCTTCTGATTATATGTTTCTTAAAAATAGCTGTGCCTGTCAGATACTCCTCTTTCCCTGGGAGGAAAATTTTTTAAAGACAGCTGCAGCCGAAGGAGACTAGATAGAAGAGGATAAAAACAAATAAAACTGCACTGATTCTCCACCCACCAGGTGCTGTTGGCTGCAACTCTATCGCCCCTATCTAGCATAGGTAGCATAGCATGGGACCTGCAGTCCAGCAATATCTGAAGGGCTAAACATCAACCACACCAGATCTATGTATTTAAAACAATACATGAAAAATCAATCGTCATTATAGAGACAGGTGTAACAGACCTGCATGACCAAATTTTGGATCATGCCACTTCAGCTGTCTGGAGTTCTGTTTTAAAATTCTTCTTCCACGAATAGGATGCAAGAAATCTATTCCACCCTAAACTCAAAAGACTATGTTTTTATTTTATGTCTGATTTATCAGGAGAGTACCTGTCTCTTGTTGCTGTGTGCCTTCAAGTCATTTCTGACTTATGGTGAACCTCTCATGGGGTTTTCTGGGGCTGAGAGTATGTGATGTGCCCAAGATCACTCAGTGGGTTTCTATAGCCAAGCAGGGAATAGAACCCTGATCTCCAAGACCATAGTTCCACACTCAAGTCACTATACCATGCTGGCTCTGAGTATCTATCTAATCAGTCAAGAAAAGGTTGTTAATGACTTCATCCTATGGTGTTTGTTACTCCACTGGAAAAACCCTAGCCTGGGGTCTACAATTTTGATATTAAAACATGATTCCGTGTGCCTGAGAGGTCACCCAAACGAGCACATAGGCAGGCACAGTCGAACGACCGAAAACCAGGTCAGGCCAGTAAAATCCCTAGTCACATAGCCCCAGGAGACCTCAAGATGTGTAAACCCACAATAAACAAAGGGTCCTCAGCCCTGAGATGCTGACTTGAGGGGATTAGTGTGTCTGCCCCAAGCTGAGCAAATATTCCATCAGGCGAGGACCATTTACATGAAGTCACACCACAAACTAACCCACACACACACATCCTGAGACTTTAGCAACACCTTGCAATCTCATCACACGAAGGAAATTACCATGGTGGAGCTTCGTTATCACTCCAGCACCCATTGTTCTCCCTGGGATAGGATTAGTCCTCCAGGTACTTTTTCCCCACCAAAAGTCCCAGTTTTTGAGTGGTTCTTTGGATCGCTCTCAGTCTTCCCAGCAGACTGTTGCTCTGTCCGTTGAGTAATCCCCTCAGCCCTCCTCAGGCTGAGTCTCATCTCTCCGCTGCCTTCCTGGACCACAGTCTTCAGGACAAGGTGCAGTATTACCCCCAGCTACACCCCTTCAATACTCCCCTGTCCAACTTCCTCTCTTTTACTTCTTAATAGGTCTTGAGTGAGTGGGTGCGTGAGTGTGTTGATGCATAAGGCTTGTATTCAATAAAATCATTTATTGCACATCTTTGTTTGGTTTTTGGCTTGGCCTGACCCCATAGAAACTGGGTAAAAGACCCCGCTAGGTTGCCCTGCCTCTTGCATTGCTATAGCTCATGCTCTGGCTAGTTTCCATTCCCTATCACGTGGAGCACATTGAGGTGTCCCCCATGGGACCCCAGAAATCAGGGTAACACATTATTTGATTTAAATGTTGCAGACTTATATTTTACTCATTTAATAAAGGCTTCCTAACTACTTCTCCTATTGCCATCTATTTCATTGTTGTTGTTGTTATTTAACCTAGCTCACTTTAGTACTTTTCCATTCACTTAAATGACGTAAGATTTTCCCTTAAATTAAAATCGTTGCTCCATATTTTTGGAACCCACACACACACACACACGCACACACACACACACATATATTTTCTAATTCCAACAAAGAAACTGCAGAATTGCATTCTGTGAATGTCCTTTTCCTCTGGTTGTATACAGGACAGGAAGAAACACAGTACAGGTGGCAAAGAATGAAAATACCCTGCCTAAGCCCTTTTTCCCTGAATGGGGTTCTAATCAGCTACACTGCAGCTACCATGCATTGTCTTGTTTTCCGATGATTTATTACCTCAGGAGCCTGTGGCCATCATCCATTCGTGTGTGCTTCTTGAGTAACAAAGTGGTTTCCTGGGAGAACGTGAAAGCAGAACTGGTTTTAGGAACCATTACCATTTTCCTTTTTGAACTTGATTGCTCTGTGTAAAGATCATTTCATAAATGAAACACAAAATCAGGACTGAAATGCAGTCTGTCTTTAACCTGAAGGAAAGAAGGAAGCCTAGTGTGGGATGAAAACTACGAAGGAAAATTTTACCTAGCAAGGGTGCTAAACACAGGACGCAGAAGGAGAGGGCCCAGACAAGAAAAGTAAAATGATTTCCCTCATCTTTAACTAGCTTATGACAAGTGGGCACAAGAAACAACTGGCATGCTTCAAGACAATGTGCAGGGCCATGCCCCCAAGGAGAGTCCAAAAATGCTGGCAGCTGTGTACCATTCTTTTTTCATCTCCATCATGTCAGGTCTTTTGTAAAGGCAATGGCTCTTAACCATCATTTCAGACCAAGCTATCCCACAATATTTTGCATTACAACAGGAGTAACTCACAACTATTTATTGTTGCTCCTTCCCTTCCCCTTAGAAAGCCCAAAAGGGGGTAGCAGATGATGTCAATGTTAGTGTTAAATCAAAAATCCTGGTTTCAGCCCCTTGTGAATCTCAGCCCTTCTACACCACTGCCTAACAGCACTGGAAACAAATTGCTGTTCTTACAATGCCCACAAGAGCCAGCATGGTGTAGCGGTTTGAGCATTGAATTATCACTCCAGAGACGAGGATCTGAATCCCTGCCCAGCCATGGAAACCTACTGGGTAACCTTGAGCAAGTCACACTCTCTCAGACTCAGAGGAAGGCATCTGAACAAACCTTGCCAAGAAAACTCTGTGATAAGCTCGCCTTCAAGTAGTCATAAGTCTGACTTGAAGGAACTCAACAATAAACAATTCCCCACGTCAGCATGCATCACAACCCATGTACTATGTACATGCACAGTTTTGCACACTGTACAATTAGCAGTGCAATACCATGCTCACTGACAGCAGGCACAGTGACACATAGTAAAACAGGCATAGGTTCAAGATATAAATCAGATGTGTCCTGTGGCTACAGAAAAAGATATTCCACTTCAAACCTCAGGAAGAACTTCCTGATGGTCAGAGCTGTCCGGCAGTGAAATCTGCTGCCTCAGTGGAGTGTGGTGGAGTCTCCTTCTTTGGAGGTTTTTAAGCAGAGGCTGCATGGCCATCTGTTGGAAATGCTTTGATGTGGGGTTGGACTGGATGGCCCCTGTGGTCTCTTCCAACTCTATGATTCTGTGGTTCTGTGGCTGCAACCTAAGATCAGCCACCAAATTGAGTTTTGACAGCAACAACAACACAAGTACTGAATTTAGATATCATTTGTTCTCTGAGGGATCAGAAGGAAAGGGTAACAGTTGGTGGTCTTGATGAATCTTGTCAGTCTCCCTGTTTACATCATGCGTTTTTACCCCAACAGAAAGCACTTCTCTCAAGATGACTTATCAGGCCTGTATGCCAATGCTTTTGTTCCTCCCAATAGGGAATTACCTGCTGCCACCACACATCTCTTCTTCTGCTGGGAACTGGCAGGAGCCCTTTCATCCACAAACCCTCCCAGACCCTTGTTCCTCAGCCTGATAATTGCAGATTAATGGGAGAGCTTGGAATTGATTGTATAGCTCCAAAGTTGCAGCGTGGTTCCTGACAGCTCAGCTTGTGTGTGTCATATTCTTCCAAGTGTTTGTCTCCCATGTTTGGGAACTGTTCCCCTCTCTTTAGAGGCATTCCCTGGATGTTGCCTTTCCAGGACAGTCATTCTACTCATTCCAAAAGAAGCCCTGATCACTTGAACCTGTAATCTTCCTCTTCCACCATTCAGTGAGGCTAAATGCATTAACCATAAAATAAACTGAAATGTTAGCATTGTGTTACAAAACAAATGAATTGTTCTATTACATTCATAATGAAATATAGCTCCACTTTACTTATTGGGAAATAAATTATTAACAAGTAACATCATTTGTAAAAAGTTATTTCCATGCTTCGCCTTGAATTTGCTTACCCTCTCTCACTCATGTCACACAGGCCAATTTTTTTAACAACCCTCATTCCTCCAAGTTACAGATTGCCACTCTCGCTCTCCAAGGGAATCTGCATTACTGCTTATTGGTTTCAACATGTTATCTAACTTGGCAGCTGACACTGTTGCCCTTCTCACCTGAGCTGTGTGGTGCGAATCTGCAACGGCCTCTAAACAGTCAGCTGGGCTGAAAGCCTGAGTTACAGCAGCTGGGCTCTGCCACGGCACACTGGGAAATACATCCAGTAGCTATTACCTATTGCTGTCCCCTCCACCTGTCTCTGGAAGATTGTTTTTCCAACATGAATAAAACATTTTAAACTGCAAACCACACACCAATCCATCTGCATTTTTAATCATAAGCAAGACACTGTTTAGCAGTGGGTTTGAGAAAGGTGGTGGGCAATAGAGCCCTTTAACTAACTGGGTTAACCTAAAATTTGTTCCTACCTCAGAGTCTGGAGACTCAAAAGCATGAGATGTCTGCTTATTCCACCCCTTAAAAGGTATCTACATCTCATTTGTACAGAGCCTGGAAAAATTCCTTTTTGGGATACAATTCCCAGAATCCCCCAGTTTGGCTGTAAGATTCTGGGAGCTGTAGCCCCAAAAGAAACATTTCCAACCTCTGTGTTTGCATGATAAGAACCACAAGCTCTAGCAATCATCAAAATTTTCCACATAGGAACTATTTTGCAGCTGCAAGACTAGACTCCCAACTATTTTGCAGCTGTTTGCATAAAAATGTTTGCATATGCATTTTTCACTCACATACAGACCTGCCTCTCAGCACTCCACTGAAGCTCTTATGAGATAAATGTCTGAGGCCATTTTGATTAATGTATCAGCCCAATACATTTTTCAGTGGACATTACAGCATCTTTTTTCATCTGGCTTTGTCATGTCAGCCATTTCCATGCCATTTTCAGCTAGTAGCTCCTTGCAGATAGAGCTACTGCCCCTCCTAAGGCTTGCTATGCAAAGGCTAAAGTAGATGAGAAATTAATCATTTGATTGGTTTTTGTGTGCCCACTTTTTTTTTCACTAAGCAGCAGATGCAGGAGAGAGGAACTGAACCAAGACTGTGCTGCAGAGCTTTGCTCCTCCTGATTTCAAAGAAGGATGCTGTTTGGGCTAGTTAGTTAGTTAGTTAGTTATTTTTAAAAATAAAATAGATACATCAAAATGTACATCAACATATACTGTTTACAAAGAAGGACATTATTTAATTGGGACCTAGTTCAGGATCATGGCATGGGGAAGAGATTTAATTCCACCTTTATCGCCCACCATTGTCTTGCTCAAGCACTCTCACAGATGCTACTTGCATCTGAAGGCAAGTCCCCACTGGCAGTAAGAACAGCTTCCATTTCAAGGTAAAGAGCAGCCACGGAACAGGAAGGACCAGATTGGGACTGTAGCAGGAGTGAATAGTAAAAGCCCCATGCCAATCAAGCATGCCCCCCTACAATGGTAACTTAAGATATTTTAAAACAAAATGCAACAGCCAATCAAATAATTGCACATCATTTTTCTCTTGATAACAAATACTGAATTTCTACTATACTAGCTCTCATATTAAAATGTTTCAGACCACAGAAAACCCTAAAGCAATTCTAGGAAACAATTCTATCTTCCAATTTTGCGTAGATACAATAGTACATAGTGAAACGTAAACACAGGCTCCATGCTCTTCATTGAAATGCATACACAAGATTGTGTATCTCTACTATACAGTTTTATCAGTTTCTTACCACTTTAATTGGCCTAGCCCTGTCCTAAGGAATCCTGGCTTTTCATGTTTGGTGAGATACTTAGAATTCTCTGTCTCTCTGTACTCACCACCCTAAGCATGCACAGTTTCATCTAATCTCCGCAGCTAAGTAAGTTCAGCTTTACTGAACACTTAAATGGGAGATTACCTGGGAATACTGGGTACTGTAGGCCAGTGTCTCTTAAGGTATCTGATGTGTGGAACTCTCAATTTTTTCAAGTCGGCCAAAGGCTATTGCCATATTTGTGCCTTTTGGCTACACCTATCTCTTTCTTGCCTGAAAACTCGCCAGAGACAAGCACCCAGGCACCAGTCCACAGACCACCACTTTCAGTAGCACTGATATAGGCTATTCCCCACAACTCACCTGCAGTAATGAATGCACTTTCTACTTAAGTAAATTGTCAATGCCTAAATACAGGGCATCACTTTTCATGGCAAGGGTCAATGCTATGTCCTCTGTAATGATGGATGAACTTTATCAAGGTATACCCCAAACCAGTGATTTTGCTCATGTTATTATAATATAATATTATAATACTTACAACCATTCAAGGGATAGACAATTCTGTCCTGTTCTGGAATTGTTTTCTGGTTGATCTGCTGCAGCCCTTTCGAAAGTTTGTTTAAATGAAAACATACCCTCCGACACAGTTAACGTTGGTAAATTTACAATTGTGTTACCCTGTTTACTGGGAGAGACACCTAAATGCGCTCTCAATTAACTAAGTTTGGGGAAATTAGCTAGAGCACAAGTTAGCAATGCAAGAGGCAGGGCAACACAGCGGAATCTTTTACCCAATGTTCTACGGGTCAGGCCAAGCCAAGGAGCACACCAAGTTTAAGAGTAATTGAGATCTTTATTAAATACAGACAAACAGTGTATGCAACACACGCACTCAGATAACTAAAGAAAATAAAGGTTGAAGAGGTATAGAGGGATTTTTGAGAGGGATTGTTGAATTGAGTGATACGACACCTGTCCTGAAGCCCAGTCAGTCTAAAGATTGAGTTCGCTGGTATGGAGTCTCAGTACACGGGACTGAGGGGACAGCTCGCCAAACAAAGCGGCAGCAAGGACGGACAGAAGTCTGGAGCGACCCGAGGAAGGTCTCGGAATCAGGGGTTTTTATAGGGAGAAATGTAACTGCAGGCTATTCCGTACTTGGGGAAAACAATGAGTTTCGGGCACGAGACAAAGCTTTGGAAAGGTCAAAATTTAACCTGATTGAGTTAAGTCTGAATTGACAAAGAGGTAGACAGTATGCAAATGCTCAGTGCTTGGCAGTTGAGTATTCAGTTTGCCAGGGTGCCTGCTTGGGGCAGGGAGTCCTTTGTAAACAGCGTGCATACATAATAAGGGTGTTTGCAGAGAGGTCTCCTAAAGCAGTGATCTGGCTATTTCTGGCCTGCCTGTATTGTTTTGGGATATTGCAGCGTTTAGTGGCCGAGCCTAGTTCTGTGCTTGTCCGGGGGCCTCTCAAACACGTGGAGAGGGGTGGTGGAAGAGAGCCAAATTATTGATATCAAAATGATATCTAGCAGCCCCAAATCCGGGCTAGCAAATGCAGTAACAATTGTTACTTAGCGTGAACACTTGAAGACCATGATAACCATGGAGTAAGTCCTATATTGTTTGTTGTTGAGATCAACACATCAACTAACATCCATGTGTTTGTGTGTCCATGTTTTCATGTAGGTCTGTGTGTATGAATACATACACACTGTATGTGTATGTATTGTAGTGTGTATGGGTGTTCTGAGGGGTTTGACACACACCCCAAAACACACAATGAGCCCTTCACTTTCATAAGGGTTAGGGGAGCAAGACTGCACTTCTGGTGGAAGTGGACTACAGAATCTCACTGAAGGACCTAGATGTTCCTAGTAAGAGCATATTCTTCCATGGCAGAGACAGAGTAAGAAATTTTTTTAACAAATAAATTAAAAAAAAAAATAACCTGTGAACAATCAAACCTGTTGAATCCACAGAAGTGGATGGCCCACTGTATATATGCAGGTTCAGCACTCACAGATTTGATTATTTGCAGGTTAATTTTATTTAATTTACACATATACATATACATGGGGAATTCTCTACTAGAAAGCTCTAGTCCAGTTTCCGAACTACAATTCTCAGACAGGGTCTGCGGAACAATTCAATTTGATTCTGTGGTACAGACAACTTAATATAACAAGTGGAAACAACATCACATTACTTCTGAAATGTCATTTTTGATACAACCTTATTGTCAAAAACGGTAAATACATTTTAAGTAAATATAAGTTACTTATGGTATATTACTTTTTTAACGATTTTATTAAACTAACAATCATTATAGATAAATATAACCATAAAGAACAGTAAGTCTCTATATACGTATCGCAATATAAGTCAATAATGTAACACAAATCAATAATGCAGGTCAAAAGTTATAGTATTGTTCAATATTTAACTGTGCTTAAAAATAACTGTGCTTGTCTATAACTAATACAATCTAGAAAAATAGTAATTATCTTACCCAAACAAAATCATAATCTTTATGAAAGCAATGTCTTAACCTAAATAGCCATAATCATGTCTACTAAAGATCTAATTAATCTAAAAGTATGATATATGGTATATTATTTCTTAGGCCCTTTCTGCACCTTATCCTTTTTCAGCACTGGGGTGCAGGGATTATGTGAGCAGCTTCCAGCAAGAGGCTCTCGTGTCCCCGCTGCTTCAGCTCCACACAAGCTGCCTGCTCTCAAGCAGGCAGCGTGAGAGCCCTGCCTCTTCCTCCTGCAGCACAGCCTGAGACTTTCCCAGGCTGCGCTGGGGCAGGAAGTGCGACTGCCGCAGCTCCGGAAGCTCCGCTTGCACAGCAAGTGTGCATGGGGCCCTGGAGCAATGCATGATTGCGCACCATTTTTGGATGAAAGCCAAAAATGAAAAAGTGCACAAGCGGCGCCTGCCCTACCATGAAGCATCCCGTGATTGTGAGTGCGTTGTGCAGATTGCTCCTCACAATTGCACGATGCTCCAGGCGCCCTTTCACGTGGCAAATGCCGTGCAAAAAGGGCCTTAGTTCTGCTCCATTTGGTGGGGTCATCAGGTCAGGAGATTGTTAGACTTCAGAAGAATGAACAGAAGGGACTTCAGTCACAATCAAGATTATCATCACATCCTAAATGAAGTGAATAAGGCATATTAACATCTAAAGGAGGGGTAGCTATCACTCATTAAGTACAGAGTTCAAAGTTATCTAACTATACCAATAACTCCTGATATTAGTAGTAATATGACACAACATCACCCTCTTACTTTATTAGGCTTTGTCCTACACGCAGTAGTATTCACCCAGTAGCAGAAGTGTTCTTTTCAAGCCTCTTCCTTGCCAGTCTTCCTTCTAGTAAAAAGGTGGAGGTGAGTGGAAATGTATTGGAGTGACACTTGGCATCTGTAGTTGCATTTGTCATTCTGTCAAGGACACCGTGAGGACCTGCCTGAACACCAGGAGGAAAACAATTTGCTGAAGCAGCTGAACCAGTAAGTTGAGTCTCATTGAAACCCATCCCCAGCACCCTGTTACACAATCAACAACTGTTGAAGTGGGACTTGAAATATGGGCTTGACGATGCAAAACAGAAGATGTCGAACACACGGCTCGGACTGACCTCCAGTTGGTGGAATTTGATAAGCGCCACCTGCTTCGCTTTGATGGCTGCCTCCATCTCTCATTGGAAATCATAGTAGATGCAATCACACACACCATCCTATCTGTTCAGAAACACTACTTGGACGCCTGAAGTGTGACATGCGAATATACAGCTGAGACCAGTGCCTTCGCCTAAGAGGTCTGTGTCTGTCAACAGGGAGGCTCCAAGACAATGTGCTGCCTCAAGCAAATGGTACCCTACAAGTCACAGTGCACATGAAATTATTTTGGTACCCAAGGCAGAAAAGTCAACAAATGTATTTGCTGCTCCCTACCAGTAAACATGTAGCAATAATATACTAAGCAGGAAAGAAAGTGCTACTGCTTAATAATACCACCAAATCAGCTGCCGGGGAGTGGAGCCACCTCACTCTGCCTAATGGTAGGGCAGGTGCTGTTTGAGGTCATTTCCACACTTGACTGTTATAGTGCTATTATTCCTCCCTAAACTGCAAACCTCAAGATTCCATAGGATGTTGAAAGCGGAATAATAGCACTATAACAGTCTAGTGCAGAAATGGTCTAAGTTTCTAGCCATTCTTTGTGTCCTCCTCATTATAAGCTGTAAGGAGCAAAAGCAGGCTATTCTGCAGGTCAAGCATGCTGACACCTGGTTTCTCAGTGGACTTTTTTGTCTTCAGCATATCAACCTCCATTAATAAATTCATGACTAAAGGAAGTGAAAATATATCCCAGTTCTATTTGTTATACAGATAGTTTTCATCCCATCCAGATTAAGCTAGCTCTAATTCTCTGAAAGGAGGTAAACTGCTTCAGTTTTGATATTGCCTTTACCCAATTCCGTGTTTCACTCACCAGGTGAGCAGGAAAAAAATCCCACCATCACAATCCCAGATCCTTCACACTTTATGTAACTTCCTGCTCAAATGTTCATGCATATCAGTGCAAACACAGTAATAATCATAATAATTTTCTGTATCCAGTCTATAACCTGAGTTTCTTCTAGTGCATTGCCCTAGTTTACAACAGAGATTAAAACAGAATACCGATAAACTCAATCTTAGAAAAAAATTGTTAAAACAATTAAATTAACCTCCATGTTAAAATATCTCTGGATTTAAAACAGTTTCAAAGTATCTTAAAACTTAACAATTGATGAAAAAGCAACCACTCCCTATTAAAAATTCTTCCACAGCTATAGGTTAATGGCCAAAAGCCTGTATAAATAAAATATCTTTGCCTGCCAGTGAAAGGAAGAGGCCACCCCAGCCTCCCATAGTAGGGAGTTCCACAACTTGGGAGTAGCCATTGGTAAGGCCCTCTCTGCAGGGAGGTGGCCTTTATATTGTGCCGGTCTACAGTTCTAAAGGGTTGCAACAAACGTTGGTTGGTTGGTTGGTTGAACTTATAGACAGCCTCTCAAGGCGATGCCTTCACAAATTGATGCATTTAAAACAAAGATATATAGATACAATAGATAGATCAATATATAGGACTATGTTTATTCATCTGTCTAATATATCTATGTATTTTTGAGAACATGGTGTATTGGTTTAAGCACTGCACTACAGCCCTGGAGACTAGGCTTCATTTCTCCACTCAGCCATGGAAACCCCCTGGATGACCTTGGACATGTCACACACTCTCAGATGCAGAAAACCCCATGATAGCTTCACCTTAGGGTCACTCAAAGTCACAAACAACTTCCAGGCACACAACAATCTTTGTTTCAAATTGTGAAGGCACAGCTCTGAAAGGCTTCCTATAGGTTGAATTAGTCAATCAGTGTTTGTTCCATTTCCCATCTCAACCATCCACACAACTGGATTTTTTAAGACTGTAAACCTACACATAGGTTTGTTTTTGTTAAAATTCAAAAAGTAACCTTGTGTAAAATAAAATCCATGGTTGAGGAACAGCTTTATTAGGACCAATTGAAATGCAACAAATGAGTGTGCTAACTCTGGAGTTCCTTAGAATTAGGTGGTGTAAAGCAGAAGGAACAGGGGAAGAAACAAAGAAGTCCAGAAAATTAGTGCACTGTTGTATCCATGAGGTCAGTTGCTAAACTCAGATTCAAGATTGAACTGGCTGACAAAATGAGGTTGGTGTCCACGTTATACTGTGAGACCTACTCCTCCCTCTCATTTCTTAAGACAAAAGCAGGGGTAGAACGCAGGGATCTTCCCAGTGCCTTAGACCTCCTCTTTTTATTGCCGTTAAATTTTAATGCCTCTT
The DNA here is from genome assembly GCA_948474755.1 of Ctenosaura bakeri. Taxonomy (NCBI): domain Eukaryota; kingdom Metazoa; phylum Chordata; class Lepidosauria; order Squamata; family Iguanidae; genus Ctenosaura; species Ctenosaura bakeri. The sequence continues at coordinate 24,783 of CAOLHI010006022.1, read as the reverse complement.
TTTCCTTAACTTAATTATAGATTTAGGCCAGCAAATGCTATAATCGTTTATTTTCTTCTTGGCCACAAGATGGCAACCTTTCCTTTCTTATTTCTCAAAAGCAATTGGAGAAAAATCTGCTGTATTCCTAAAGGCACCAGATCCATCTGATCATGGAAGTTAAGCAGATTCAGCCCTAGTTAGTGTTAGTATTTGGATGGGAGATGAGTATCAGGGACTGCAGACTATATGTAAGATGAAGGAATTGGCAAACCCACCTCTGAGTATCTCTTGCCTAGGAAAACTGTATGAAATTCAAGGAGTTGCCACATGTTAACAGGTGACTTGAAGGTACATAACATACACAAGGTGTTGAAGGTTTTTGCCTTTTTTAAAAAAAAAAAAGGCAAGAATAACATACAATCCACCAATGCATTTTACATTCATGAAAGCAACAGGCGTGGCTCATTAGTGTTCAGTGACTCTAAGTCTGCTGTTTGGATCAGACCACAGCCCAACTAGCCACAAGAAGGCATACTGGGCCAGGCCAAAAGCCCTTCTACTCAAACATCTTGTCCCCTATAGTGGCCAACTTGATTACTCCAAGAAGCCAATAAGGATGATGGTAATTGCTCTTGTGTCTCATCTGCATCTAGTATTCGGTGGCACTAATGGTAAAAGCCATGCCATCAAGCTGCAAGAGAAGAAAGGTCAGCCCACTCCATCAGTTCTGTTGAGAAGATAAATCCATCAGCTTCCTCCTCCATCAAGCATCACCTGGCAGCATCTGTCCTATCAAGACCTTGTGGGGAAAGGAGACGGGAAGCAGCAGAGACACTCCATCAACTCTAATGAGTGACCTCCAACTTTTGGCCCCTCCTCTCCTCAAAGTGTTCCCACTTTTTCTGATCCTTTACCAGAACATGACAATTAAAAGTTAGTGTCTCCTCTCACTGTTTTTAAACTCTTCCATCCTAATCCTTTTTCTTTCTGCATCATGTAAACTTGACAGAAGGGTTTATTTTATTACTGATTGCAATAGGAGCCTTTTTGGAAAACTAGAATCCCACCCAAGCTTATCAGCTGAAGAAAAAGGGGAAATGTTTCAAATAAATACATAAAGTGTCTTTGACCATATGGCACTCACACCAGATGCTACATGAACAGCCTGAAATTGGCCTGTGATTCAGCAACAGACTGTGGTCCAGCAACCCTTCTGCTTGCACCCAATTTTATGATCTGTTGTTGATTATATTTACAGCCAGCCTGTCTTCCAGTGAGTTCAACAAAATGCATGTGATTCTCCTTCTCCTCCGCATTTTATCTTCAAAACTGCCCCGTGAAGTAGACCAGCCTCAGAGAAAGGCCATTTCTGCACTAGCCTGTTATAGTGCTATTATTCCACATTAAACATCCTGTGGAATCCTGGAGTTTGCAGTTTAGGGAGGGGCATTTAGAACTCCTAGCCAGGGAGCTCTTTGGCCTCAGTAAACTACAAACCCCAGAATTCCACAGGATGTTGAAAGTGGAATAATAACACTATAACAGTGTAGTGCGGAAAGGCCCAAAGCGTGACTAGTCCATAACCAGCCAGTAAGTTTTCATGGCTCAGTAGGGCCTAAGACCTTGATCTGGGAGAATTTTTCTTATTAAAGCAAGCTTAGAGTGAGTATTTACTCCTCCCCTTGTGAAGGACCACAGACCTGTGAGGCTCATTGATGCTGAAGCATTTCCACAGCAATGCAGAGATGCATGGAAAGCAAATATTAGGACAAAACGCATGCACAAATAAACTGGAAAGCAGATGACTCCTGGCGTTATTTCAGAAACATTATAATTGACTAGAATTGTAACAACCTCAGGTTCCAATGATATGTGTGGAAGAGCCAATGCAAAGAAATGGGGTCCCATAAAGATGTGCTGGCTTTGGACCTGGGACCCAAATCCCTGCTTGCTCATAACACTCTGGAGTACCAAAGAGCTCTGGACTGGGTTCTGGGAGTTCCGGGTTCTACTATCCTCTGAGCCATGGGTCTCACAGGTCACTATCCCAGCCACACAGAGATAGTCATAGAATCATAGAGTAAATATAGAGAAATACAGACCCTACTGTCTCCTTCTTTTTCCTTTTGCTGCGGACATATTTAAAAAAGCCCTTTTTGTTGTTTTTAATGTCTCTGGCCAGCCTAAGTTTGTTCCGTGCTTTCCGCACTACCCTGTTATAGTGCTATTATTCCACTTTCAACATCCTGTGGAATTCTGGGCTTCGTAGTTTACTGAGGCCAAAGAGCTCTGTGGCTAAGAATTATTTATTATTATTATTATTACTTTGCACACATAAAAAGGCAAAGAAAAAAATATACAAAAGAGATATACGAAACAGAGAAAGACCTATGAACAAAAAACCTAAGTAACAGCTAGACAATCCTAACTCAATTTATACAACATTACATACCCAATATTAACTACAAACACGGTAAATGTAGGCTTCCCTTCTAACAAAGGGACAGCTTTTAAGACAAACATTTGTAGCCCCTCTTTAATCAAGAATAGGAAAAAAAATAACTCCTATCTGTTCATACTCAAGAGTTCATGGGTGCATTAACTTCACCACACATGACAAAAATGCCCCTCCCTAAACTGCAAACCCCAGGATTCCATAGGAGGTTATAAGTGGAATCATAGCGCTATAACAGTCTAGTGCGGAAATGGCCTGCTCGGTGTCGGTTCCCTCCTCTCTCTGGCCGGCCGGCCGGCCTACCTCGCAGGGTTGGTGTGAGGCGAAGGAGGCGGAAGGCCGGCCAGGCGCCCCACTTTGAGTCCACCGGAGGAAAGACGGGATCACAACCCCAACTAACAAAATAACACCCGCGGGGAATGAGCCGCTTCTACAGATTCTCTCTTTCCCCGCAGAGAACGTCAGTCGACCGAGCACGGGAAGAAACTACTGCCCTGTTCTCTTTTTTTAAAACCCCTCTTGGAGGCCGTTGCTTATGACGTCACGCTTTCGCCGTCCACTTCCCGCCCGGGAAGGGGGCGTGGCCAAAGGAGCGGCGGCTCCCACCATAGAGGCTGAGAGAGGAGGAAGCGGATCCGGGTTCCCGGCTGAAGAGGCGGAGGAGCGGCCGCTGTCGTCGCGTCACGTCCCCTGCTGCGTTGGCGAGGCTCCCGGCCGTCACCGCCCCCCACCCGCCCAGGTGAGTCCTGGCCGGGCAGGGGGTCTCCCCTCCCTCCCTCCCTCCCTCCCTCCCTCCCGGGAGTGGACCCCGCCCCCAACAGCCCCTGCCTTTCTCTCTCTCCGGCCACTTCCGCACTAGCCTGTTATAGCGCTATTATTCCGCTTTCAACCTCCTGTGGAATCCTGAGGTTTGCCGTTTGGGGAGGGGAATTCGTGGATGGTGAAGTTAATGGGTGACTCTTGAGTGTGAACAGATAGGAATTATTATTTTGTTCTATTCTTGAATAAAGAGGGGCTACAAGTGTGTGTCCCAAAAGCTGTCACTTCGTTAGAAGGGAAGTCTGCAGTTACCGTGTCTGTAGTTAATATTGTGTGTGTAGCCATGCTGTATAAATTGAGTTAAGGTTGTCTATCTGTAACTTGGGTTTTTGTTAGGAGGTCTTTTTCTGTTTTGTATACTTCTTTTGCATATTTTTTTTCCTTCGTGTGTGACTTTTTATGTGTATAAAGCTAATTATTATTATTATTATTATTATTATTATTATTATTATTATTATTTATATTATTATTATTATTATGATGCCGCTTCCTAAACTGCAAACCTCAGGATTCCATAGGATGTTGAAAGTGGAATAATAGCACTATACCAGGCTAGTGCGGAAAGGGCCTTTGAATGCTCTGCTTGTTAAAACTGACATCCAACAGAGCAGACCTGGGCGGGCAGCTCTGGTCGGTTGTCAGGCCAAGCAAGGCTCCACCTCGCCTAGTATCCTGTGTCCAACAATCGTCACCCATTTGTCTCTGGGAAGTCACCCCACTTGCTGGGAAAGGGGCTTTTGAGCTGGGTGCCTGTTACGTTCCTTTCTTTGACTGGTCTATTCTTTAAATTACGTTAGAGAAATTAAAATTTCTTCACTGGTTTTATGTATTTCCATTATTTGACTCCAATGCCTGGAATCCCATGCATGTGACATATATTGAACAAGTTAGTTAGTTAGTTAAAAGTTTATTGATTAGTCAATTGACCATATCAAACAGCAAACATGATAAAATGTAAAAAGCACAATACATAGGATACAATGCGTAAAATGTCATGGAATAAGATAAATTAGACAAAATAGAGTGGCATATATTGCATTAATTAAATTAATTGTAATAAGTTATTGTCTTATAATAGACTAAAAGGTAATAAAATACAAAACCAGCATATGTTTAGGTAAGTTCATCACCTTTACATGCAACCCCAATATGCTCAATAAAACATCTTCTCAGTTGAATAGCCCTACCTATGAATTTAGCAGTTCTAGTTGCAACGTATGTATTTGTACCTTGAAGGAAGTGGGCTAACCGTTTATTTCGGTCCCGATGTGTAATTTTATCAAGTATTGTCTGTAGGTACTGGGCCCTTACTATGTCATATAGTTTGCAACTGAATAGGACATGCTCAATATCTTCTATTTCAGATGCCCCACAGACACATGTTCTCTCGATATATGGCACTTGATGGAAACGTCCATATCTGACCATGGAATCTACCTGCTCGAATCTTGCTTTGGTTAAAGCTGTTCTATGATATTGGGTCAGGCCCATTGTCAGATATTTTTCTATTTGAAAGGACATTTTATTTTGGGATTGAACAAATAACATCAGCTTCCCCACTTCCAGTGTTATATTCAGAGGTAGAATATATGCCCCTACACAAAGAGGGTCCTGTTTTTAAGAAGTTATTATTTGAAATATTTTTGTCCCACAAGTGCCTGCGGTGAGATGGAAACAATAACTCACGTTCTCCACTGCCCATGTTATCATGAAATCCAGGAACTTTTCATTGAACCTTCTAGAAAGCTATTTCCGGGCAGTCAGAGGCTTTTTATACGCTTTTATTGTTATCAGGACAAGAGACAGGCATGTCAACAGAGTTAAATCTTGGTACAGGTATGTTGTTTGAGACAGCAAAATTTTGTGCTGCTGCAGTCAAAATCCACAAAGAAAAGGTTAAATTAAATGTTTAAGTTTATGGCTTTGCTATTTTCTCTAACAATATATGATTTTATTGTCCCCGCTTTATATTTTATTAATTATATTTTATCATTGACATATTATATATTTATGGTATATATTTATATTCATACTTACATACTTACTTTCAAGCTTTATATTTTATTTTTTATGTAATGTCATTGGATAATGTATAATCCATCTGTGTATATTTTATTTTTATTTTTTTGGATATGGCCACTACATCAACTGTGTTGATTGATACACTCAGTAAAGGCAGCCCTGGCCTGTAGGCATATAAAAACATGAGTCAAAAGAAAAAGGGGTAGGTGGGGGAGAGAGAGGGAATACGTTATAGGGAAAAAAATCATATTAGCAACTGATAGAGCTCCATTATCAGCCTGAAAGTACTGTTGCTTCAGCATTCAAGCCCCTAGTGTTTGAGGGACAACAGTTCTTCTCTGTTTTTCTTGGGGAACAAAATATACTCAGAAGCATACTGTATTTGAATAAGTAGGAGCTTTGTAGCTGCTGTGGTTAGTCCAGCTTCCCCAGACACTGTATAAATATGTTGGATTACAATTCCCATCATCCCTGAGTTGAGTACTGGACATACTGGTGGTCACTGTAATGACAGATGCAGGAAATGCAAGTAGAATTTTATTTGTAAAAATAGGTTAATAACTAACAATATAGTGTTCTTTTGTGTTAGTCCAAATCTGCCACCTGTGCTAATACCACGAGTGTTGATATTTCTTCTAGGAACCATGATTTCTGAAAGTGGCTCATTTGTGAAGGGCATGATGCTTGGAGGGATCTTCTGCATTTTGGTTACTCTTCTAGGACATATTAAGATGGGCCACACCACAAAATCCCATGAGCATCGTCACCTCCAGGCTCCAAAAAAGGAGGATATTTTAAATCTTTCCAAGGATGAAAGGCTGGAACTGAGCCAGAGCATCCGTGTATATTGCATCATTCTTGTCAAACCTAAGGACCTTGGGCACTGGGCAGCTGTGAAAGAGACGTGGAGCAAACACTGTGACAAAGCGGAATTCTACAGCTCAGAGGAAGTCAAAGTCTTTGATTCCATTGTACTTGACACAGATGACATGTGGACAATGATGAGAAAAGCATATAAATATGCCTATGAGAATTACAGAGATAACTATAACTGGTTCTTTCTGGCCCATCCCAGCACTTTTGCCATTATTGAAAATCTGAAATACTTCTTGCTGAAACAGGACTCATCCCAACCATTTTATACAGGTCGTACAGAGTCATCAGGGGACCTGCAGTACGTGAATGGGGATGGAGGAATTGTGTTAAGCATTGAGTCATTAAGGCGACTTTACAAAATTTTTCAGGAGCCAGATAAATGTCCTGAACAGGGAGGCATGATTTGGAAACTCTCTGAAGATAAACAGCTGGCTGTCTGCTTGAAGTACAGTGGGGTACATGCCGAAAATGCTGAGGACTCTGAAAAAAAAGACATCTTCAACACCAAACCAGTTGGTTCTCTCATTAAAGAGGCCATGTCAAGTCACCCTCAGGAGGTGGTGGAAGGTTGTTGTTCGGATATGGCCATCACTTTTAGTGGGTTGGCTCCTAATCACATGCATGTAATGATGTACGGTGTTTACAGACTCCGAGCCTACGGGCACAATTTTAATGATGCTTTAGTTTTCCTACCTCCCCCAGGCTCAGATAATGACTGAAGATTGTTGCAGAATGTAGAACATGCAGTCTTAATCTATAGTGTCCTTCAGCAAACAGCATGTGCACAAGTGGATACAGATTTTTGTAATTGATGGTATTGGTGTGTAACTACTTTTTTGCACAACCTGCTTTTTGTAATCTTTACAAGTGGGAAAGGAGATCCTCTTTTTAAAAAAACAAAACCCTTTTATACAAACTTTTGAGCATTGCCTGAAAAGCTAAAGTTTGTCAACAGAAATGTATAGTGACTATGTAAATATTTAAAATCATATTATCCTCAATCTACTGTAAATTAAATCTATTTTTTCAGTTTGTGTGTACTGTCCTTCAAAAACTATAGCTGTTGTAAGGAGTTCCACTCAAACATGCAGATATGCAAATGAATTTCCCATTTCCTGCTGCCTTGCGTAAAGTTTTGCCTAGTTCACAAAACTAAGGATAGGATTTAACGGTATATTTGTTACATCCTGTTTCTGTTGTAATCAGAAGCAGATTTTTGTGCTGCAGTGGGGAGTTAATTTCCACTGTCATTGGATATTGTTGGCTCTTGCTATGAATGTTGTTACTGTCTTCTGCAGAGCTTACACATGTCCTACTTTTTATAGCTAGAACTCTTCTGGAAAACACATCTCTACAGAAAGCACCTCTAGAATTTTATTTTCCTTTAGCCCAGAGGGGGAGTGTTTGATCTGTAAGATGTTCTGATTGTTAACTCTTAAATGCTTTAGCCAACATGGCCAATGCTAAGAGTTATCCAAAATACCTGAAGGACCAGGAGCTTCCCTGCCCCTGCAACTGTAGGTAACAAATCAAAGCCATATCATTACTTTCATAATTTAAATTTCATAAGAAGTTTTCACTTGCGACCTGCTCTCCATGGAACTTTTGATTTGTGTATCCAGTATGTGCACAACTGCTGACCTTTGTATGCAGGATGCAAAGGCTTGAGCACCTGTTGCTCCCTATTGTGGATCTACCACACCTTTATTGACAGATTTCTTTTTTTGCACATTACATCAGTTTCTCTATCCCTGCTGCCATCCAGAAACATACCACTCCCAATCGCCAACGCCTATGGTTAGAAATCCAAAAATGTTCAACTAACAAATAAAATTTTTGAATAATATTTTTAAAAATCACTTATCTGTATTTCTATGAACACTACTGGAACTGTCCTGCTATATTATAGAAGCAGAAATGTACTGTTACCTGCTTATTGAAACAGAGCTTACAAAAGTTGGGGGGTTTTTTACTACAACTCCTAGTAAAGTGGGAGCTCAATTCCTAGTAGTTGAAACCCGTAACTTTGCTGAGCTGTTTCAGAATTAACTGAAAGGAAAAGTTCTCTGCTATAAGCAACAGTTCAGTAGTAAGTCAATTTTAATGATAAAATCACTCCCACTCCTGTGCCAAATACACCATGATTCTTTCAAACGCAGCAGCAGCTAGTGTTCGGGCAACAAATTCTTCTATTTTGTTTTGGATGACTGCCCAAATGGCAAACCTGTTCCAATATCAGAGAGGTGTTTCCCAGCAAAGAGTCACTTTTAGAGAAAGTAGTCTTCACGCATATCATCTTGTCTCTGTTCCTCAGAAATAATCTAACTAGCTGACTAAAATATTCAGTAGAATGATTTGTTACTGGCTTTCTAAAAGTGTGTTTAAAATGCAGGCATATGCATAAATTTTTGGCTGCATGCAGACTCATAGTATCCAAGGAAGAAGAGCGAAAGCACCTGAGTATTTTCTACAGTGACTTCTTCACATAAGAAAAAAAGTCTTGTTGTAATCCCAGTAATCACTGGGATGAAACCAACAAGGCTGCAAATCATAGGTGATCCATTCCTTATCAATTTCTTTCTCTAAATTATTCATTCCCTGCTCAATACGACTTCATCATTTTTCTAAATTTCAAATATTTCATTATAAAGTACGGCCACAAAACCATTTCAGCATTCACTTGATTTATTTAGCATAGCCACAGAACAAAATAAGTTTGTACATTCAGTCACACATTAAAAACAATTACAAAGTAGTCCACATTGACAGAAAGTGCAATCCATCAGAACTGCACATTATCTGCCACTTTACTTATACGTCTTCATGTGCCAGAGGCCATCATTTAAATAGTGAATATTCTCAATCCCAATCCCTTTGTTGACTTTCTCTCTGTGGAAGGAAGCATGGGGGAGGCAGGAGAGAAGGAAAAAAAAACAGCAAGGCATCAGTTTTCAGATCTTCAAATGTAACTGGGCAGAAGTAGCCTCTACATTAACTAGGTATATTAAGCAACAGACTCTTCTGTTGGTGTTAGCTAAAATCCACAAAGCCCAAGATACTACTGGAGGTGGAGTTGCCACTTTGGGAATAGCTTGCTTCACTTAGGTTTTAACAAGTTTTAACTTGTTCCTTTGAATGACAATTCCCAGTATCCCTCAGCCAGCACAGCCACTGATGTTAGTCATCAACGTGCACAGTGAATTACATTTCTTCTTGCATATCAAACCTGTCTCAACTGAATTTTTATTTTAATTGATGTAGATTATGGCCTGTCTACCCCAGTATTTTCTATACTGATGCCAATAAACAGCGTCTGGCACAGATTCTCTCCCAGCTTCAATCCTTTTAACAGAAGAATTCAGAGAACAGATTTGGGATCTCCTGCAGGAGAAGCAAGCACTTAACTACTAAGCTATGGCCCCTCCTGAGGTACCGGTACCTTCTTTTTTAAATAATAGCTAGCCAATTGGCAGGGTAGGTTCAGGGAGACTTAGTGGAGCATCTAATACTTTAGTCAAACAGTTCTGCCACGGCATCACTCCAAGAAGGTTCATGCCCCCATTGAACCTTCTCTCGCATCTTATTATCACAAATTCCAATTTATTCGATAGGAATAGTGCAGTGCTATATGACGTCCAGCCATAGTAACTTTGATATGATGAATAACTCTACATGCTGTTACATAGGTTCAAGGATGTGGCAACATTAAATATGGCTAAAATGAAGCTATTGGCCAAGGATGCTGTGAACAAAGTGCACAGTAACTTAAACAGGGCAAGCATGGGTCAAATTTAAAATAAGGCTGAGACAATGTTTTGCATGCTGGCTGGATTATTTCACTCTAAAAAGAATGACAGTAAAGTATAAAATTTCCTCTTTAAAACGAGACTCACATGTCATCTGCTGACATCTTCATGACGCCAACACACAGTGCATGTTGCTTGCCTTCTGCCATTATTGCCTAGGAGAAGCAGCTAAGGAAGACATTTCATAGGCAATATTTCTTGAGAAAAACAAAATCAATAGAAAGACCAACAGAAAAATACTATTTCAAAACATAACAGTAGCACTCTGAAGTAACTAATCTGTCTAACTATAGATAATTTAAGTTTATAGAATATTAATGAGCAGGAAATACACACTTTTTAATTATGACATACATACATATCTCTCCTTGACACTGCCCCCAGTAGTCTCTCATCCAAAGGGCTGATCATTTCACTCATATCTGCCCATGTTACAGCACAGTTGCTCCCAATCTCCCTCTACAGCACTCATCCAAAGGAACACAGTCCTCCAAGGAGAACAGGTCAATAATTACTCTTTTGGGAAGAAAGACCACAGAACTGAAATACAAAGCCATTTTTATGGGGCTTGGTGCCCTCTTGGAAACCCCTTGGTAAAAGGCAGGTAGGTAGGTAGGTAGGTAGGCAGGCAGGCAGACAGGCAGGCAGGCAAACAGACAGTGAAAAGAGGCAATCTGCCTCACTTGGAAGTCTCCAGGAGTAGTGATTCTCCTTTTAAATAAGGGACAACTCCCTCCTTCCAGCACCTTTTGAAAGTAATGTTTCCACAAAGCCATTGGCCATTTCCAGTGTCATCTTCTAAACAGAGTTGAACTGCATTACAAGATAGTTATCTAGCCCCTTTAGATCTAGAACACATCAGATTAATCAGCAAGGCTGATTCAAAAACTAAACACTGATTGGTAAAAACAAGTTTCACTCATTTTCAGAAAAGCAACTCCAGCACACAAGACAGTGAAAAAAGAAACAGTGGCCAACAGACCACAACTCGCCAAGGATACCACAATTGTATCAGCAGCAGCAGGATAAAGTTTGGCTCCTGGAGATGTCAGGCCAGGACACATTATATTTGCTCCACTAAGTACAAATTTAATGGCTCCTTTATCAACTTGTTGATGTGGTAGAATAAATGGATCTAAGAAAGAAGAAAAAAGAAAGCAAAGTTGATATGACACTGACTGAACTTAGCAACATTTCTCAACATCAAACATAAGCAAGTGTACTAAACAAATATAGTGTAAGGAGATTTAAAACTACATCCTTCAGTTTGCTATCAGGGGTCTCTAAAAGGCCCTCAAAACTGAACATTCCAAGCTTGCCTGCATAGTTCATCTTCTGACTGAAAGAATTTGAGAAATCTTGGGAGAACCGCTGAGGTGCCGAAGGACTGGAAAGGGGAAATGTTGTTCCTCTCTTCAAAAAAAAAGGCAGAAAAATAAGATCCAGGAAACTGCAGCCTGCCCTCAATACCAGGAAAAATATTAGAACAAATTATACAGGACTTTGTCTCCAAGTATGTTGATGACAATGCAGTGATTAATAGGAGCAAGCCTGGGTGTGTCAAGAGCATTTTATAAGGTCCCTCCTTATATTTTGATTAGCAAATTTGTTAAATATGGATTAGATTGAAACACCATCAGATGAAACCATAATTGGTTGGAAAACCATGCTCAAAGAGTCATCATCAATGGCTATACTTCAAACTGGATGGAGGTAGTGAGTGGAGTGCCTCAGGATTCTGTCCTAGGGCCATCACTCTTCAACACTTTTATCAAGGACTTAGATGGCAGGATGGAGGGAATCCTTATCAAGTTTGGAAATGACACAAACTGGGAGTGGTAGCTAATGCACTGGAAGACAGGAACAGAATTCAAAAGGACCAAGATAAATTAGACAATTGGGCAGAAATTAATAAAATGAAATTAAATAGAGGTTGTACGTTTAGGCCACAAAAACCAAATGCACCGATATAGGATGGGGGATACATGGCTCAGCAGTACTACATGAGAAAAGGACCCTGGGAATTATTGTTGATCAAAAACTGAACATGAACTAGTGCAATGTGGCAGCAAAGGTGCTCACTATTTTAGCCTGAGTTATTAGAAGGATAATTTCCAAGTCAAGGGGAGTAATAGTTCCACTTCATTCTGCACTGGTCAGGCCGCATCGGGAGTACTGCTTTCAGTTATGTACACCTCATTTTAAGAAGAATACAGGCAAGTTGGACCAGGTTCAAAGAAGGGCAACAAGGAGCTGAGCATGTTCACCTTGATGAAGAGATGACTAAGGGAATGACATGACTGCACTCTTTAAATACCTCTAGGGCAGGCTGTCATAGAGAGGGGGAGACAGGCATGTTCTCTGCTGCTCCAGAGGGGAGGACTAGGTCTAATGGTTTGAAGTTACAGGAGGGTAGACTTGGATTAAATATTAGACAGAACGTCTTGACAGTAAGAGCAGTTCAGCAATGGAACCAATTTCTAGAGAAGTGTTGGGGGGTCTCCTTTTCTGGATGTCTACAAAAAGAGGCTGGACAGCTACCTGCTGGGGATACTTTCACTAGAAATCCTACACTGATCAAGGGGCTGGACTCAATGGCCTATGAGATCCCTTCCAAGCCTATGATTCCATGAATTTAGCCAGGTTTTATTTACTTAAAATCTTAATCCATACAAAAGACATATAAAAATCCTATACTCTTCCATTAGCATTTTCCAAAACACTTACAAAATTAACAATACTCACTCAACAAATACAGTTAAACATAAAAATGAATCACAAAAATTATCAGCAGAAGCAGAACTGCACAGTTTAAAAGACATGGATTAGTGGGTTCAGGAAGAGTATTCCAAACAGGGTGACCCCACAAAGAAAATGGATCTCCAGTTCCCACCATCATAACCTACCTGGACAGGCCCACCTGGAAAAAGTTTTCCTCTATTACCTCAATAGAAAGTTTGCATGAGAGCAAGTTGTCCACAAAATACCCTGCTCTCAAGAGATCAAGACTAGTAATCAAATTGTCTGGTCGCTCCTACTTCTTTTACTCTCTTGCCTGTATTAGCAACCTGCAGTTTCACTATGCTCATTTGACTGTAACAGGATTTGGTTGAGGATCTGCAACATTATTAATTTGTGCTACTACAATGTTTCCACAAATACAATTCCCCATCTACTTAATACATATAAAAAGATTCATCTAGAGAAAATCTGAGAGGGGACAGGAAAAGAAACAAATAGCACCAAGAAAAGCCACTTTCAACAGGTCCGAACGCTTTCAATGCAGAATATTTTGGTAACTGGGAGAGGGGAGAGAGAAAATAACTAAGAGCCAAACTTTACTGAATCAAACGGCAAACTTCATGGAAAACAAATCATAGGTTCAAGGTAAGCAAAAACTTTAAAATGTGAATGTGGAATGGACAAGCAACTTCCGCATACTAAATGAAAAAAAATGGGGACTTAGCCAGAAGAGCATAATGTGTTCTAAACAGAGTAAGAAAGACATCTAACTTGAAAAAAATGGAAAATACCACAGTGGATAATAGAGATAGTCACAATGCACCATACAGCATCCAAAAATGTTAAAAAGAATTTGCGATTTAGTACACTTTTGCAGGTCTTTTTAGCTGCTACTTGTAGATGTGGAAAGAACCCATTCATTCATGCTGGAGTGAAGAAAAAGTCAAGCTTTAGCTGCAAAAGCAACTCCCATCAACATCTCTGCATTGCAACATCATTTGCATTCCCCAACATGCTTACATTTATGAAGTAATCTCAGCGTAGGATAAAAAGGCCCTTCCCTTTGCCTGAAGAACAGCAACTCTCCATTTACTGTGAGGATTTCTATATGTTCATGACTGGAATAAACAAAAATAATTAATTTTCTGTGGCACTTTTTCATTTGGTTGTTTTTGAAATGGGAACATTTTTCTTTTTTTTTCTTTTTTTTTGACAACATATATATATATATTATATATATATATATAAACAAACATAACATATATATACATATAACATAAATAACATTTCATTGATGTTGACAGAGCATACATTGGCACTTTCAAATCTAGACACAGGCATATCAATCCATCAAGAGTGCATTTCAAAACAGCATCTGCATAGCAGTGTCACATGTTGGTAAAGGTCCGTATTACAGTGGCCAACAAGTTGGTAAAACAGCATTGCCTAATGCACCAAATCTAGTCCAATTGTGCAAGTACTTAAGAACATTCTCGGGCTTAGAGTTACACAAAAAATATCTAACAATTAACAGATAACTACAAAGGGGATCTCCCCCTCTGATGACAAAACAGCATAAAACTATATTCTTATCAGACCCCCTCCAAACTGAAAATACTATATATATAAATATATATGAATGTGTATATGTACATACATTCATATTTATATATTTGTATTTTAACCTGTATATTGGTCAATTTCACTTTTAATGTATCTATATTATTAGCAGAAGATACACAGAACATTTCCTGGTCTCCTAGTTGCAAAGTAGCCACATTCATGGATAGTTAACTGTAACAGCCCTCTCTGAACCCCTTTTCCTAAGCTTCCCACTTTAAATCTCCTGTTAGGTAAACTCTCAAACGCATTTTCCTCTTAATCCGTTACTCAATCCCAGTTTTGATATATAAATACTCTAACAATGGTTGCCAAGTTTTTAAGAATTTGTCATCTGGTTTATTTTCTATCATACACGTAAGTTTTTCTATCCCAGCAATTTCAGCCAGTTTCTCTAACCATCCTGTCTCGAATAGTATCGACTCTTTTTTCCAGTGTCTGGGAAAAGTGGGAACATTTTTTCAAGCTGAAACCGACATATATCCATTATGCATACAAATACTTTATATACTTTTTAAAAGAGAAAGCTTTACATCTTCCATCCACTCATCTGGGCAAAAAACCTAATCAAGGACAGAGCAGTACTCCTGGATTACTTTTTCCTGTAAGGAAGGAATTGGTAAATCCGCACCTGAGTATTCCTTGCCTAAAATAACCCTATGAAATTCATGGGGCTGCCATAAGTCTACAGACAACTTGAAGGTACATACACACAAATATTAATAGCCATTTTGCTACCAGTTTTTCAAACCACTTTGGAATACTGAAAACTACATATGACCAACCAAAATACCAGCTCTGATATATCAGCAAAACCGACTTAATACAGCATGGTAATAAGAAAGAAATTTGAAAGAGTAATGTGGAAGGAAACACTCACCATCGTACTATCTTGACAGGGTCTTTCTTTGGCATAATTTGATTTAGCCATGGTTCAATACTAGGAAACTGGTCTATCAGTTGATTCTTAATGCCTTTAATAACAGATGTCTTCAGCTGGATACAATTGGACACATTCTCCTTTTCATCAAATCTGAAATGTGAAAATAGAATTTCAGAAGTGATTTCCTAACCTATGCTATCTTCAATTCACAACAAAAGACCAGAAATAAGTCCTATTGTTTTTAATACACATATTCCCTAACAGCTGTGAACAGAATTGTGGCCTTAACTGAAAGGCTTTACCCAGAAAAGAAAAATAAACACATATTAGATCCCTACTGATATGCTGCTGCTTTCTTAAAACATTGTTCTCTAGTGCAGATTTTAACAGTAGCATGCTGCTTTATTTTATAATAGTGTATACTTCCATTATAAATGCTTATTATATTTTACACAGTTTATGTGTCGTAACAGTATGTCAGACTTACAGAAGGCACAGAAGTTGATATCCCTGCTGGAAGACAAAGACTGAGTCACCTTATCCCAGTCACACTTCCTCATCCTAACCTATCTCAGAAGGTGGATACAAGGATAACATAAAATGCAGAAGACGACTTGTGTATACGATGTTAATGCTTGCTTACTGCACTTCTACTCTCCCATTTTCCTACAACTCATTTGAGGTCATTTCTGCACTATACTGTTATAGTGCTATTATTCCACTTTCAACATCCTGTGGAATCCTGGGGTTTCCAGTTAATGGAAGGGCCTCTAGAATTCTCGGCCAGAGAGCTCTTTGGATTCAGGAAACTACAAACCCCAGAATTCCACAGGATGTTGAAAGTGGAATAATAGCGCTATTACACTCTAGTGTGGAAATGACCTGAGAGAGCGCAGATTGTTCTCCTCCCAACAATCCTAGGAGGCCCAATGATCCAGTGGGGACAAGAACCCGGGTCTCCTTGATTCTAGCCTAACATTTCAACCACTATGCCACTCTTGGGCCATTTCCGCACTAGACTCTTATAGCGCGATTATTCCACTTTCAACATCCCATGGAATCCTGGGGTTTGCAGTTTCGGGAGGGGCCGGCTGGCCCCTCCCGAAACTGCAAACCCCAGGATTCCATGGGATGTTGAAAGTGGAATAATCGCGCTATAAGAGTCTAGTGCGGAAATGGCCTAGCTCTCCAGCTCCGTAGAGGACAAGAACCCCAGAAACAAGTCTTCTACCTAAAGAGCAGAAATCTTATTAAGATGCTTTGCACATTTATACTCCAGTTTTCAATAAGTCTGCAAGAGCAGGCTATAGATGAGCAAAGAAAAAGGGGGGAAAGACTTAAAAAGAAACATGAAAGAGCACTTTTTTAATTTTAACTGACTGAAAGCGAACGATTCCGGTGTCACTCAGGATGGCGTACTGCTCACCTCCAGGTGCACGCTGCTCACGCCAAGAGACTTAGGCCACTTCCGCACGAGCCTGTTACAGCGCTATGGTTCCACTTTCAGCCTCCTATGGAACCCTTGGGTTTGCCGTTTAGGGAGGGGCCCTTGAGATCCCTCCCTAAACTGCAAACCCCAGGAATCCACAGGAGGTTGAAAGTGGAACCATAGCGCTATAACAGGCTCGTGCGGAAGCGGCCCCCCTCGCTGGAAAATAACAAGCGTGCCGTCCGGCTAGGGAAGCCGCGGCTGAGAGCCCCCGGGTTGCCGAAGGGAGGCCACCCCGCCCTCCGCTTCCTACCCGCCCTCCCGAGTCCCTCCCCACTCACTTTTTGAACATCCTGGGGGCCCTGGATCCCCGCGAGCCAGGCCGGACCGAGGGCCTGGGAGGGTGCGAATCAGCACCCGCGGACTCCCCGGCCGACCCTCCTGGCGCTGCCCGGACACGCGTGCGCGAGGCCTCTCAGGCCCTTCCTTCTCGTCTGCCCCAGCCGGAAAGGAAACCCCGTCGCTTTACGGCTCCCGGCGTCGCAAAACGCTGCCAGCCTCGCCTTCTCCGAGCGCACGCAACCCAGAAAAGGAAGAGCCCGAGACTACGAGTCCCAGCAAGCCCTGCGCGCGAAAGGCCGAGGCTTCCCTGCGCCTGAGCTGGCGTTCCCGATTTAGCAGGCTCTGCTCAGCCGTTGCTATGGAGACCCCCGATCCTCTTAGGCTGGGCCTCAGACTGGGCTCAGACGCTAAAGTTTGAATTTAAAGTGGCGTCAAGTTGTTTGAATCCGAGCCATGGGATCCCTTCTACGTTTTTGTTCCAAAGTCGATAACTATGGTCGAGTTAGTGCTCAGTGGCCAAGCAGGGACTATCTTCTTGCCTGGGAACCCAGCAGAATTGTAGCTTCCGGGCAAGAACTAATCCTTGCTTCCCCGGCCATTCCTTCCATCTCCCCCTTGCATCACTCCTGCTCTAATCCGACGCTTAGCCTGGCCCAGATTTCTCCTCCCCCTCGAATAAACTACTCAGTTGCCTTATTTGCCCGGAGAAATCCACGTTGCCCGCCCTCCACGTTCAGGCAGAAAGTTTCTCCTCCTGCTAAAATGTCCGTGGAGCCCAAAGGCTGCTTTAATATGTTCGTAACCTTTGGCTCTGTACTTACATCTTTCTTTTTTAGTTGCTAGAAGAAAATCTGGAGTATTTGGGGAAACTGCTACAAAAGCTTGAGTCAAGTACAACCATCTTAAACTCTAGGAGTCACCTTTTAGCTTGTCCTTTATGTTCCTGGCTTCCTTATCTCACTTGCACGATTGTTTACTTTGTAATAACAAGAGTCTAAAGAGAAGCCCCGCTTTCAGTTCTGTTTTTAAAAGAAGTAACCCCTAAGCAGGCAATAAAATCCTGTGTTTCCCTTCCTCAGGAACAATGTACAGCCAGCCCTCCGCATTAGTGGGTTTCACTTTCATGGATTTATTTGTGAGTTTCTTCAACCACTGTCCCCACCACCACCAAAGTCACTTCTTTTCCAGGGAACCTCCCCTCCTGGCGACTCCAATCAGGTCACACAGCCTTTTTAAAAGCTGCCTCTGGTCTTCCTCCTCCTCCTCCACCACCACCGCCTGGCCAGCTAAGGATGGCTCCCAGCCCAATTTCTCATCGCCACAAACCCTGATGCCCCCACATACAACCAAGGAAATGGGAAAGAGAGAGGAACCATAGGACCATCACGCTGATCCAGTCCTTTTCCTCTCCTTTCCCTGACCTGGTTTGGGCTCTGAGTGCCCATTTCCCTACCATGCTCAGCTCCCTTCCCACAGACACACATTTTGATATTTGTGATTTTTCCACTTTTTGTGGGGTCCTGGGCCTCTAACTCTAGCAAATGTGGAAGTCCAACTGTAATTGTAATCACTTATGCACTATTCCACCAACCACCATTTTTCAGATGACACATACTGGGCTATTTTAAGGGGGGGGATATTTTCTTTTTTTTTTTTTTCACATTTCTCCATTTTAGTTTGCCACCACATTTACCAGTAAGAATTTGCCCTGATAACAAGCTTCCCAAATCCATCTTGTCTCTATGGCATCTATTTACGTTCCATGTTTGAAAAACATTAGCTCCTCTTTCTCTTCCTCTAGGCCAGGGCTTTCCAAGCGGTGTGGTGTAGGTGTGTTGCCTCCCTGAGCTGACAAAGACCTCACCCACCTGAGCCTCTCCTATTGCTGCTGCCACAGCAGTGAACCAGGATCAGGTGGGGGGCTGCCTTTCCCACTGCATTGGGGTCTTTCCTTGGTGAGGGCAACAGAAGCGAGCCAGGATCACATAGGGAGGCTGCATTTCCTGCTGTTTAACTTCTGGTTTGCTAGTAAAACTGAATTACTGTGTCGCGAAATGATGCATGTCCAAAAAGTGTGTCACCAACACAAAAAGTTTGGAAAGCTCTGCTTTAGTCCTATGGTTGGATTACTCCAATTAATATACTGGCCTATTTGCTAGGGAACGGGTAAACTAACAGCCACTACCACCCTTAGGCCAGTGCTACTCAAAGTGGTGGTCCATAAGCCTTCAGTACTGTTCCTTGGAGTTTTCAGAAAAGAAACAGTTGTAGACAACAGACACACAGATCATACCTATCTGCAGGAATCCCCATTCCCCTACAACAGATAATTTAAGAAGCATTATTTTAGGCAATTTGGTCCCAAGATGTTCAAACAGAATTGGATCCCGGAATGCACTGGTAATTAATTTGGTACAAGAGGTACTGACTTTCTGGCCCACGTCAACATCCGGGCAACATTTATACTAACAGAAACCTCTGAACTGCCTTCAAAGACAAATTCATTCAAGTGGCTGATGTGATTGACTTCATTTTAATCAAGACACACAAGATTAGACTACGGTTGTTATATTACTCATTTTATTCCACTTATGCGTTTTGTAGGCCAAATGAAACTAGTGGGCTTGCTTACTGGTACCCTGGAATTAAAATCAAATATCAAGGAAGGGAAGGGATCGATAAATATCATTATCACAGCATGCATTTGCTGGATTTAATTCCTGGTCATTAAAAGTCTTTAGAGACCATTATGAGGTATTTGAGCTGAGTTGAGATTATTTTAACTGCATTTTTATAAGTTATGTCTTTCATTGTGCTTATGTTTTCTTAGTTACCTTTATAAAGGAATCTTGTTTGGAAGCGTATTGCTGTTTTTATCACTGAGGTGACTAACTATTGCCACTATGAGGGAATATGTACCCAGCGCAGGCAGCCATTTCTGAGTAAATAAAACTATCACCGGACACTCTTGAATGGCAGTTTCATCTTTTTAAACAAAAGGGTGCAAGTGAAGCGCAAATACGTATAGCTCTGCCCTCGGCCTCGACCTCAGATGGGTTTTAGGAGCGCCCATAACTCTGCATCGGGGTTGTTTTAGGCCACCAAGTCGCTTCCGCCGCGTGGCGACCCCGAGGCGCCCCTCTCACGGGCTGTTCGCAGGGCCGAATAATTCCAAACCGCCCCTTCCCCCGAGACGCAAAACGAAAGCGAGGGCGGCGGGAGGGAGCGAGGGCGGGGACCAGGGTCGTCCCCTCCGCCCCGGCCAAGCAGGAAAGAAAGAGGGGGGACACGCCTCTTCGCCCCGCCGCCCGAAAGCGGAGGTGGAGAAAGGCGCCGAGCGAAAGGGGCCGCGTCCCGACACGCGAGGGCCCGGAGAAGGCCGGCCCGCGGCGTTCAACCCAATGGGGGTGAGGCCCCCGAGGCGGGCGGCCACGGCGGAGGGAGAGGGACCGAGCGGGGAGGACCGCCGGCGCAACAGGCGGCGCGGCTACGCGACCCGTCGAGAGTGGAGACGCCGCTCGGCCCCGGCGCCCCGCCGAACCCGAGCGCGGCGGCCCCGCCTCCTCCGCTAAGGCGAGAGGCCCGAGGCGCCAGGCCTCCCGGGCTGCCATGGCCGGGCGCGCGAGGGACCCGCCGCCGCAGCACCTGCAGCAGCAGCAGCAGCAGCCGCCCGGCAACATGATCGCTTCCGGTGGGTCAAAGGGCAAAGGAAAAACGGGTGCCAGGTAGCCTGGCGGGGCGGCGGGGGGGGGCCGTAATTGAGGGGACGCCTGAGGGGAAAAGAGGGAGGAGGAGGAGGGCAGCCGGGCATTTTCCGCCGGGTTCCTCGCCGCTTTCTGGCCCAGGTGAGGCGGCCGGTGCCAGAGCCGGAGGTTGCGGGTTTTTTTCCCGAGTCGCCTCGCAGAGCTTCCGGGCGGGTTGGCCGCCCAGCATGCCGAGCGGCCGGATGTGCCGCCATCTTTTGGGCTCCCTGCCTCTTTGCTGTAGTATTGACAATAACAAGGAGCGGGGCCAGCCTGTGTCTTCTTTCCCGGCTCCTCTTTGCCGGGCACGAAATAGGTGGCGGGGAGTCGGAGAGGGAGGAGAAAGGGAGCTCGACGCCCCTCCTCTCCCTAGGAGAGAGGCGGCTCCCGGCCCGGGAGCGAGGAGGAAGGACCGAGAGGCCCCTGCCCGTCCCTGGGAGCTGAGAAGGGGGCGGAATCGTGGAGGGAGGCTGGTCTGAGCCGGGCGGGGGGCGCAGAGGAGGGCCCTCGCGCCGCTAGGACGGCCGGACGTCTCCGAGCGAGCGAAATCACGACCGAGGAGCGAAGGGAAGGCCGCCGAGTCCTTCCCTCGTGAGGGGGAGCGAGGGGGAGGGTGGAGGAGTCGACTCGTGCGAAGGCATCCGCTGTCCCGTCGGGCCCCGGCAGCGAGACCGAGATCCCCCGTGACCAGCCCTGCGTCCCTTTCTGTGTGTCTGTTACACCAGAAGGATTTGATGCCCTTCAGCCTGCTCAGCTCTGTGGTGTTCATGTTTCCCACAGGTTTCTCTTCCCCCAACCCCCCAACAGCAGCGGCTCAGGAGGTCAGACCTGCCACTGATGGTAGCAGCAGCAGCAGCTCCTCCTCGTCGTCCTCCAAGAAGAGAAAGCTAAACAGTAATAGCAACAGTGGTGAGAAAGAAGAGGTTGAGTCCATCTCCTCCTGCCCCTCCCTTCTCTCCAGAAACAATTCCTCCTCATCTTCTGTCATTACTGCCACCTCCACTGCCTCCTGTTCCTCCTCAGGGGTCCCCTCGTCTAATCATCACCTGCAGAAGAAGTTACGCTTTGAGGACTCCTTGGATTTTATTGGACTTGATGTGAAGATGGCTGAGGAATCTTCTTCTTCATCATCATCATCACCTGCTGCCTCTTCTCAGCAGCAGCACCAGCAGCTCAAAAACAAAAGCCTTTTAATTTCCTCAGTAGCTGTGGGACACCACGCTAATGGCCTGACCAAAGCTGCCTCTTCCACTGTCTCAAGTTTTGCCAACAGTAAACCTGGGTCAGCCAAGAAGTTAGTGATCAAGAACTTTAAAGGTAATATGGTGCTTCTGTTCCTTATCCGATACATGTGTCTCTAAGCAGTGGGATGTTCTGTATATTGTGAAATTAGTGTAGCTGAGCTATAGACCACATGGTTTGAAGGCAGGAAGTCCTAGGTTCAATCCCTAGCTTCTCCAGGCTTGGAGGGAGTGGGAACTGCCTAAAGAGAGCTACAGTCAGTATGTACTGAAGAAGGGAGCTTACATTCCTCCAGATATTGGTAAAGTTCAGCTCACAATGAGCTTGACAACTATTTGTGCAGTCTAGTCCAATAACATCTTGAGGTGCTACAGGATCACTGCATTTAGCACAAAGTATACAGGGTGATATACTGAGCTCAGTGTAAAAGGGCTTCCAGTGCTATATCACATGGGGAGAAGAACATGTTTTTCTTCTCCATTGCACCCCAGTGATAAGATATCAAAAAGTAATATACATACTTACCAGGCAGACTTGAACGTATTTTTGCTGTGTATTTACTACAGTATTTACTACATTTCAGTTCTTTTTGGTTTTCTAACACAAATGGTCTTGATACATTTTATTAATATATTTTATTAAAATATTTATATCCAATGCTATATCATGTTTTCAGTCAAATTACAGTAAAAACATATGTATGGTGGAGTTATATTTCTTCCAGGCTAGGGGAGGTGTAGCTTCCCAAGGCTGTTTTCGGAGTCCCTCATGCCCTTCAATCTTTATTGATTTTCAAAAAAAGGCTAAAAATGCCTCCGTATGCTCTGTGAGGACCAATTTTTTTCATTATTTTTAGGCCCAAAATGTTGACCAAGGAGGGGCTTTTTAAAAAAATTTTTTATTTCATTTTATTTTATGCCAAAAGGAAACTGATAGTTGACATATTAAAAGTGCCTCTTAGGATATAGAGAGCATTTGGAGCCAGTTATATTTTAAGTTTTTTTTGTTTTTTTTAATGGAGGAGAGGGTACAACAGGAGAGTGAGGTTCTTTGAGGTCCTGTGGTGGGGTCAGTGAGGCTTCACAACTCCTGTTGGTTGTCCAACCCTATTTTAGTCTACCTCTCCTTTCCCTTCCTACTGTGTGTACCACTTCCAAGTCACATGTGAAATTATGTGTTTTTATCAAGAATTGTGTTTTATATAATTTATGAAACGGCTAACAAAGTAATTATCAGCAATTACTATCTTTGGCTAGCAGAGTCTCTATGTGTATGTATTGGAATAATGCTAAATAAATGGAATAAATGAGTCCCTATCTGTTGTTGTTGCTGCACATCTTCAAGTCATTTCTGACTTAAGGTGAACTGATCATGAGGTTTCTTTTGGCAAGCTTTGTTCAAGAGGAGTTTGCCTTTGCCTTCCTCTGAAGCTGAGAGAGTATGACTTGCCCAAGGCCATGCAGTGCATTTGCTTGGCTAACCCTGGTCTCCAGAGTCATAGTCCACCACTCAAACCACTACACTACATTGTTGTCATGCCTATCAGTATGCCTAGGTAATTCAAACACAGCACAGATTATATGCTTAAAAGTGTATCCCTCAGATTCATTGAACAGACTGTAGGAAGCTTTAGAAAGAAAGAAGTTTCCAGGTAAGTAAAGTTGATATTTATGATTTTATGGATTAACAACAGCCCCCTGAATCATTTTTGAAAGACCCTGAAAAGCTGTTGTACTCATGTAATATACTCCTAATAATCTATGACAAGAAATATGTTCATTGCATTTTCCATCATTTGAAGCTTCTGAACAGCCTTCAAGGACAATTTTGCATACATCACATAGCAGTCATCTTTTAGGAAGGTGCAAATGCTTTCCAGATCTGAATAAGGAAGCAAAATCAACCTATTGTTCTGTTGGATAACCAAATAATTAACAAAGCTAATGAAATGGAAAAGTCCCCCCCAGATCCTGTAGCGATGTTGGCTTAATTGTTGGGTTTATTGTTTGTGTTTTGTTGATTATTCACTTCACCATTCTGATGTGCCCAAAGTTTGGTAGCAATCTGTATCTTTAAAGTTAATGTATGTTTGATCATAGTTCATTATGTTCAGGTTGTTATTGTAGAAAAATAAATCAGCACTGAAAAAATATATGCTTTTTGCAAGGCAGAAACTAGTATGTCAGAGCATTCCTGGAGACTGCTTCTTCATACATAGATATAAATATATACTCTTGGTAATTTATTCTATTACTCTTCTTATTCTTGGCCTTCAACTCAGAGTTTCAGCTCATGGCAGCTGGTGTTCTACAGTTGTTGTTCTTGTGTGCCTTCAAGTCATTTGATATTCCACAGGCTAACCAGATAATTGTAAATTTAGTTCAGTGAGAAATTCCACCGGGATCTTGCAGTCAGGTTGGCTGTATGGAAGTAAACATTGGGGTCACTGTTGAAAGTCTCAATACCTGGTCTTTGATCTGATCCTGGCCTTGGGTTCTTAAGTGATGAGTCTGCATGGATTCTGATCTTTTGATATTTTCTAGATAAACCTAAACTGCCTGAGAATTACACAGATGAGACCTGGCAAAAACTGAAAGAAGCAGTAGAAGCTATTCAAAACAGTACTTCAATAAAGTACAACTTAGAAGAGCTCTATCAGGTAAGCATTTAAAACTTGTAACCTTCAGGACATACATTTTTTCAGTTTCTGAAGGCTCAGTGACATTTTGATTTGAGTTTAAGAGGTTGGGGAGGAGATGTTTGTGATTCTGTAATCACTCACTAGCTGAGGTACAACTACAAATTTGGCAAATGGCTGTTTG
>CAOLHI010006021.1:0-45202 GCA_948474755.1 Ctenosaura bakeri | reverse complement strand
ACTGCACCACCAAGGCACTATATATGATTACAATAGAAAATAATCCTTGTCTGCAGCTGTAAAGTCTAAATATGAATTATGTTAATCACACATGCCAAAGGCACATATATGTTCTCTTTAATAATGAGAGAAGTAACTGTCCTAAGATATTTGGATAATGAAAAATCCCTAATATATTGGTCCATTTTGGAAGTAAGAAGAGTACTTTGGACCTTCAAAATCTAAGAGGAAATTTGGATTAGAAGAGTTTAGAAAGCATCCTTACACTAGTTCACCCAATGAGATTGCATTATTCGGTTTTATGAAATTCTAAGGTTGGATCATAAATAATTGTTATTCGGTGCTATATAATACAACTTTTTCTTAATTTTTTTCTTAATAAGTATTGCCATTTGAATGCCTCATAAATCTACACAGAAAATATTACCTTGATAGCAAAAATGGGGTAAAATGTATCACCAAAAACTATACTTAAAACTATATAATGCCTTTATTCCTATATTTTTCCACTAAAACTGTTTATCCAGCAACAAATTTTCCAAATGGCTGTTTTACTCTAGCCATATGATTTAATTGTTGTCCATAAGCAGATTTCTAATTTTTTGTTATTAGCAACTTTGGATACAAGGCAAGTTTTAAACATTTTTGCATCCTAAGAGAATAATTCCTTTAGCAATTACAGAAAATATTTATATTCCGCCAAAGAAGAAAATACATAATGAAACATAATATATTCTATGAGTACAAATATCAGATATCCAAAAACATATGTATATTTTGCATCCCTGTGTCACTCTGGACTATTCAAGTTTGATTTCTATTATGAGAATATAATCTTACCAAACACTTCAGAGGTTTAGTATTTGTTAAGTCTGTTCAGCTTGTAAAAATACTTGTTTATTTTTAGATGCATTTATTCACCCACAATTAGCCATGTTGTGGTAGGAAGGATGCAATTAAAAATCAGAATATCTTCTTACCAAACTTGTAATAATGCAGTAAAAAGAAGAGCTTCCCTGATAATATATACACAAATTAAGTACAGTGGACCCTCCGTATCTCCATGGGTTCTGTTCCAGGATCCTATGTGAATGGCAAAAAATGTGAATGCTTGCATCCCATATTATTAAATGGTGGTGATGTGTGTACAGATGCTTTAGTGCATCTGCATTCACCACAATTTTAGGTTTAGGATGCAATGCTCTGCAATCACTGAAATTTGCAAATCCAGAGATCATATATACAGATGGTTCACTGTCTAAGAAAATAAAACTGTTTAAAATTCTATAGATCATGCTGATGAGAGCTTGGGTATACCATTGTGTTAGATGGTGATGGAGAAACTATAGTTTCCCTTACTTTAGAGCAGTGGTTCTCAACCTTCCTAATGCCACGACCCTTTAATACAGTTCCTCATGTTGTGGTGACCCCCAACCATAAAATTATTTATTTATTATTTACAATGCCTCCCCTCCCGGCAAAGGCCGCCTTGCCGGCCAGGAACGGGGGGAAGCAGGGAGGGAAAGAGGAGCGCGTCTCCCCCAGGAAAAAACTCCGAGAACCCCCCGGGCTCTGCTTCTGCTTCGCTCTCATTTCCATGGGGGTGGGCACTGTGGGAAAAGTTTCCAGAGTATCGATCCTGGCCGGGGGGGAGGAATCCCAGTGCCTTTGTCTTTTGCACCGGGCGCAGTTCGCCCCCCGGAAAAGTGCCACCTTGCAGCCCCCTGGCCCTTCCACAGCGCCCCCCTCCATGGGGCAGGGGCTGTGGCAAGGAGGGGGCCTGCCCCCCATGCTGCCACCGCCCCCCCAAGCTGGCCCGTCAGACGGGAGGTTCTCCCGGTAGCGGAGAAGGGAAGCGATTTCAGTCCCTTCTGAACAGGGGGAAGGAGGACACGAGTGCGTAGCTCGTGCTTGCACACCACCACTCCTGGGCCTTTTCCACACATTACCTTATCGCGGAGGTGGGGGGTGCCATTCGCGCAAGTAGGTTCTTGTGCGAGGTGCTCTCTTCACTGCTCATTCGTCCTGCAGGTGCCCTGGTCACGTGACCACCCCACCCCTTCCTCCCCCAGCGCAGCCTACAGCTCCCAGGCTGTACTGCGGAAGGAAGGGGCAGGGTGGTCGCATGACCAGGAAGCCAGCTGCGGGATGAAGGAGCAGCGAAGAGAGTGCCTCGCACAAGAACCTGCTTGCACGAATGGCACCCCCCACCTCCACGATAAGGTAACATGCGGAAAAGGCCCAGGAGTGGTGGTGCGCAAGCGCGAGCCATGTGCTCACAGGCGACCCCTGTGAAAGGGTCATTCGACCCCCAAAGGGGTCACGACCCACAGGTTGAGAACCGCTGCTTTAGAAGAAGGAGAAGTAAAACTCAGTTGTATGTGTTTGGGCACTTATCCATGAAATGATAATATGAAAGGTCAAAAACATGAACCTGATTAATCTTATTAGGGATAAAAGAGTTTGGCCAAAATCATGTAGGGCAAAGGGTCCCACCATAGGTTAATTTACTGGTACTGAATTGGGAATAGCCAGTAAGAGAGGTAGGAAGTTTTTTTAAAAAATGCTCATTCAACTAGATTTTAAAGTATGTAGTTTAAGTTGTTTAAACTGTCATGTTCTAGACAATATGATTTTACTCTAAAGGTGTTTTTGAAAATAATCTATGAACATTTCTATTGGAAACATTTAGTTTAAGCTATGGTCCCTTTAAAAGAAAATGGCAGTGTAATTTAGCCAAAGTAGTATTCAAACAGTGCTTGTTTTAAAGACGTTGTTTCATTCAGTTTCTTCTGTTAAAATTTGCTAAAAACAGGGTAGTTCATAATGTAGTGTACAATTAGCCCTTAACACCAGTCCTTACTCATTTGAGTTGCTAAATTGGTTAGATTCATATTTATGCACATGCAGCAGTTGCAACTGGACTTCCCAGCCTGTCATCCTCTTCTAGCCCCGAAAAGTGCTAATTAATGCAGTTGGGCACAAAAGCAAGAGGTCCTTGAAAACTGGGTAGAAGCAGTTTTTGTAAGTGGATCCCTTCTGCTAAAGGAACCAGACACAGTGAGACTTACAACTAACTTAATCTTATGACTAACTTTGGTCTGTTTTAACCATGGCTGTATTGAATTGGTCTGTTTTAACCATGGCTGTATCCAATGCATTCATTCATCTAGAATATATTTTTTTGCTATTGTATTCTCCTGAGTTGCCAGGATATTTCAACTATACAACATCTTAAAAATCTAAGACAGAATACAGCACATACTTAGGAGCATAAACAAACAAAGACATTAACAGCACTGTGATTATTCAGATGATGTGTTTTGCTGACTTGGAAAGATGTTGCGAGATTAACAGCACAGAAAAATCTTGAGGGAATAGAATTACCATTTAATATCATGTTTCACAGGTGTTTGCTTTATCTGTGTCTCAGTTCTGAGATATTAGTAATTAGTCTGTAGTGGTGTCCATTGGTAATAAAAGAGAGCTGTATGCATTTTCATGCTGTCAGGGTTTCCAACAATCCACTTACTTTCCTCTACTATAGGGTTTAACATCTGCTTTTCTATATAGCTACATCCGCTTCCTATATAGGTTATATATATGTGCCCTGCTTGGACAGTCTTTATTTGAAGGTGCCTCTGTTTGAAGGACTGTCCTTTTTTAAAGTAAGGAAGAGCAAGGCCTTTGGGACTGGCCATCAGCATCAACAACAACAATAACCATAATAATAATAATGGTGTTTAGATATTACTATTGCTATTGTCATTATGATTACTATTACTAATACTATTATTTAGAGCACCCTGTGCTTAAGCAAAAAACGTTCTCAGAGCTGCTTATAAATTGTTGATTTGACACTTCCCGCCCTCAGGCTTAAAAATCTAAATAAAAGAAGAAACATAAGGACAAGGGGATGGCAGTTGGTGAGGGAACTGAGTCCAGCAGATACTGCTTATTCTTTCATCTTCTGCAGGGACTAAGGCATGGTGGAGCTATGCCTGCTTTTCTGACCCCTATTGAAGGCCACAGCAGTAGCAGCTGAGACGGAAGAAAGGCCTATCTTGCCCATGAGCCTAGGAAAGAAGGAGCCAGGTCTGCTGCTTCTTACCCTCTTCTCACCCTCTCCAGGTCAGGGCAGTGGTAGTTAGACTGGATGGAGGGCATCTCATCTGCTTCTGAGCCTAGCAAGATGGAGCAGTGCTCGCCTCTTCTTCTCTCCCTCCAAGGCCAGAGCAATGGCAGTTGGGGGTTCAGGGAGAGTCTTTCATCTGCTGCTGGGCCTAAGCATGAATGTACCTTTCACCATCACTCACCATTGTTATGCCAGCTGCAGCTACTGGGAAATACAGTCCGACATCACCTCAAGTTGATCATCCCTGATCTTAACAACACAACCATCCTCAATTTCCTCCCTCCCCTAGCTCCAGGAAAGCAGACTGAGAAGTCATACAGAAAAACTGGCCACAGTCTGTTCCACTATTGTGACCCACATTGTATTTCTATTCAATTACACAGTCAGCCCTTCACTTATGAAGAACTAAGGGGTGCAAGACCCCTGCTAAAGTGGAAAAACATCAAAAATAAAACAATGTTAATGCTATTTTTTTTTTAACCTGAGAGCACTTCTCAAGGAATCTTTAGGTCCTCCAGTATAATTTTATGGTCAACTTCCAGCAGAAGTGGGCCACAGATTCATGCTGGAGGACCTAGCTATTCTGTGGCTACTATGAGGTGCATGAGGCACTTACTGCAGCCCAAGTCCAGCATGCCTACTGTGCCGATACTGCCTCCTCCCTCTTGGTTTCTCAACAAATCCCAAACAAAGAAAGGGGTAGCAGAGCCACTCACCACTATTTCAGAGTGTCCTTTGTGCACAGCCTGCCTCTCAGTACCATTTAGGACAGACTTTCATCATTTCCTGGCACCTCTATTTAACTCTGGGAGTCATTCAGCGGGTCATCTCCACACAAAAGGTCCATAGCTGGCTGGATATCCACTGAGGTGGCACTTCATTGTGCTGGTGTTGGTGGTTTCAGGGCCCTTTTTCCCTTTGAGTCTTGCTGCTGGTCTGGTCCATGGGCATTTCCTGAGTCTCTCTGAGCGGTCAGTGATATGATGCCCCCCTCCTCTGCACTGCAGGCACAGGCCAAGCTGCATCCACTTCTCCCCCTATCCTGCTGCCAGCTTGACAGGGCCCCAATTAGCCTTCTTTGTGCCAACACCCCCTCCTCTTGGCTTGGTCACATGCAACTCTCTCTGCTTGGCAAAGTTCAAATTTAGTTGCATTGCCTCCATCTGACCAGCCAGCCACACCCATCCCAGTGGGATATCAGGGTTCCCTTCATTGTTTCCAACCAGTTGGGGGATGCACCCTGCCCAGCTACCAAAATTCTACTATGTATTCTGCCACCATTTTGCTTCCCTTTCTCAGTTGTTGGATACTGGTGCATGCTTTCTCCTGCTGGAATGGGTCTTCTAAGTGGGCACACAAACTGGTCATGAATGGATGGATCGAAGTCTTCTAACTCCACTTCTCCCATGACATAAAACTCAACGACCCACTCCACCACGTCCATTCCAACTGTGTTAATAAATAGGCCATCTTGGCTGCCTCTGTCCTGAATGTGTGCTCCCACTGATGCATAAAATCTTTGACTTGGGTCAAAAAGAACAGCAACTCCTTTTCATCCTCATCAAAGGCAGCTTTCAAGCCTTGATCAGTATAAGGGCGCAGCTAACAGCTCTAGTGGGGCCAAGCTGGCAGGAACTTGGGGGAGGGTGATCACCATTCTCTGTGCTGTACCTCTCATGTCAGCACCCACCCTGAGTACTGACTCAGCCACTTCCTCTTCCTCACAGCCTTTGTTAGGGTCTTCCACCTCTTCTGAGTGACCACTTTCCTGATGCTTGGTGACCTGCAGCTGATTTTAAATCACTTGCAAGTAGCCTTTGATTTCATGCACTTCTCCAAACATACTTTACTACTCTGCTTCCAGTTCCACAGCTTTCTGTAGGCAGAATGTGCCAAGTGCCCAGCTGTGTCTCACCCCCCATCTCTTTGTGTGCTGACCTCTGTGTCACCCATGACCATCAATGTCCAGAGTCCACTGTCACTCATTGGTGGTCACCAGTAGTAACCTACTGGTACTACTACTGCCTTTGGGCAAATGATCTACCTGGGTGATCTCAAAAAACTTTTTTCCTCTTTTGGGTTTAACAACCAGTTCAGCTCAACAGTCTGAGGTAGGGTCTCTTTCCAGGGCCGTGCTGTCTCAGGAAGAAGACTTAAACTTAGTTCAGTTCTGGTAATCTGTAATGTTCTGTCTCAATCAGACTCAGTTAACTAGGCTTCATGGATGAATCCAGAAAGATTTATTAAAGATTAGACGTAGCACAGAGACATGGTTTGTCAGAACTGCAGATGCAGCACAGCACAGATTTCAGTTTTAAAAACTTCCTCCTACCCCTTCCAGAGGTTTATATTCTTCCCCATGCAACATCAGGTGGGATTGGTTGACCTTGGTTCCTAGGTTCTGACCAGACTAGCCCTTCCAATGGCCAAACAGCAAAGTGATCAGCAATATGGCAACAAAGCGGCACAGCTAAGCAGTTAAGCAATCAATCTAGCATGGCCTAACTTGGAGGAGCTTTAACTTGTTGGGTCCTCTGACATCTGTAAATCTCAGGGTAATGGCTGTTTGATTAATCATTATACGTGTTTCATTTTTATAAGCTTCAGTTGCCATTAGATTATTGTTATGTTACGCTCTAACACCACATGCAGTGAGGTATATATGATGGATAAAATAGAATAAAAAATAAAGGACTGAAAATTTTCATTGCTCTGTTAGACAGGCCAGAGTTTCTGCTATTTTATAATAGACCTGCAAAGAGACAACAACATGCTAATAAACATCTTGATTTATCTGGCTCTTGTCACTTTCTGCCAAGTTCACAAACGCATACTACTTTCGACCCCTCTCATTATAGTAATACTTATAATAATTGCACAAGAAATGTAACAAATTTATATAGTGATGGCTGGTGACTTCAATCTAAATATTCTAGGGATAGGATTCAGTACCTTGGATAGCTTCTTTTAATGTTCAGACTAAAACTTGGAGTGAGCTCACAGCCCTGCTGACATTGGAATCACCAGCAGCCACTGATATATATTCAAATTGTCTAGAGAAAAGAGTGTAGAGTTCTAGTTCCAGTCTGATCTAGCAAGTTACTTGCTGGATTGTGTACATCAGCGTGTTCTGCCTGACAACGGGGGCTCCCCTGTCAAGCTGTGGACCTTCTGACTCATGGAGGGTCTGAAGATCTCCAAATCATCTGGATTTGGGAACTGCAAATCATCTGCTCAGGAACAGAGCAGCCACAGCCATTCTCAAGGCTGTGGAGTCAAACACACACTTCAGAGGAGCCCAGTGAGGAGTGAGTGATCTGCACCTCCTTTATGGACATTTCATTAACTATCATATGGACCTTTTGCATGAAGAAGATTTGAAGTTACCATTCTTTTGTAAAGGTAAGGCAAAAATCCCTTGTTTGCAGCAGTCATTTCCCAACACTATGTAGTTTATTTGATTAGACTTTAGATTACATAGATTACTAATATTATTATTACTAATATTTTATTATAGTTATTACTGTGCATTCTCTGACTACATATTATTATATTAATGAATAATGCTAACTAATCATGTGGGTAGGTAGATAGGTAGGCTGGCAAATAATTATCATGTTAAGTGATTAGCAACAAGTAGCGATTATGGTATAAAATGAAGAAATTAATGGTTAGGTGTAACTGCTTGAGTAGTGTGAACTGTTTGCAACAAGGGCAGGAATCAATTTTTTTTCTTTCTGTCTTTTTTTTGGGGGGGTAGCTTTGTAGTTTTATATACATTTCTTATTTTCTGTATTTTTTAAAGTTTCTTTTAGTATTGTGTGTATTGTCTGTTAGATTGTATTAGACTGTGTTTTTCTTTGTGGCTTTTCTATGCTTTTTTAAAAAAATAAAACACAGATGTAAATTTATTATTTTAGCTCACTTTGTCTTGGTGTGGAAACTGGTTTAGTTTTAACAATAGAGCTGCTGATTGTTGCATTTTCTTTCCTTCAGTGAAAACTGGCTTTGAAAAAAGTGAAGAGACCACAAACTAGACTGAAATACCTTTCTACAGGATGTCTGACCCAATGCCTGACAATAATTAGTTCAGGTTAATTACAGCAAATCTGTAGATTTGTAGCCTCAAATCATCTCTTCCTCTAAGCTGCAGCCTCCTGAGGTTCCATTGATGAGGTCTGCATCCTAAGGGTGGATTTAAAGTAATGAATTTGTCTCTAATAAGATTCATAGGTTTGTTCCCTAAGCAATGGTGTCAATTATACAGTCTAACACTGATGGCTTATTTTGCTGGGAAATAGAGAAAATTAGGGTTGGAGTTTTGTTTTTGTTTTGTTTTAATTCCATGCAGGATTCTAACATTTTATAGTCTTTCTGTTACTCATAATGCACATTAGCTTGGTAGAAATATATGGAGGAACAAATACATTTTAAAAAAATCAAATATCCTACTACTGCCAAAAGGGAAAGATTAATTCAGATGGATGGGACTGTGCTTTCTAAAAGAAGCCACTAAACTTGCACAAACAAGAATGGTTATATATTGGCTCAAAAAATCTCCTTTTACATGGAGATGAATACAGCAATCATAGTAGGGGTAAGGATTATGTAGCCCACAAACTCCTGTGCTACCCCACTGGACTCCCCGTTAATTAAAAAATTGGGCAGTTGACACCCCTAGAAGGCACAATCCTCCTATTTTATGTTATTTTGAGGAGACTCAGACCTTTAGAGGGCCCAATAGAATTAAAAAAAAACCTCACAGAAATAACTTTCTGGTCACTTCCAGTTAGGTAAAAGGGGCCCCAACATTGTACACTGAGATGGGGCTGGGGGGGCACAGTGAGCAGAATGCTTTGGATGTAGCTCCCTTTTGTCTGCTGTAGGTTATAAGACCTGGGGGAAGCCCTGCCGCACAGGTAGAATTTCAGATACATCAAAACAAATCTGCCTTCAAAAAAACCAGGTATGTCCACAGAATATGTTGCTGGTGTGGCTTTTCCTTCAGTGAAGATGCACCACTGAAACCACTTGTATGAGCAAATGGATGGGTAGTACCAAGGAAAAGGATTCTATCTTTTTCTCCTCCAGATTGGAGCCACGTGCCTGTCAGCAATAAAATAGAGTGACACAAGGAATTTTCCTTCCATGCTTTTCAATTATTAGAAGGGAAAATGAAAATAAACAAATACTTCATTGCTAAATACATCGTTACAGAGAATAGGATATGGCATAACCAGCAAACAAACAAACAAACAAATACTCCCGCACACACTGAATGCACACACACACATACACGCACATAAACACGTGCACACACACAGAGGGAACCATTATTCTGGGTCAAAATAGATGAGACAAACTCTGCATTTAAAAGTGATGCTTTGTAAAGTGATAAAAAAAATCTCACCTCCACATTTTTAAAAATTAACTTTTTTGTCTGAGGATTGCTCATCTTCAGATAAGCAGGGCACTCATTAACAAGTATGTTTTTTGGGCACAAACCACTAAAGAGACAACAATGCTGGAGAGAAAGGCCATTTCCACATGGGGTTTTTAATACGGGGCAGAGCATCCTCCAGGGAGGAGATCTGCACCTGGGAGCGGACTGGGTCGGACCTACTTAACATAGATCCGCACCCCAGCCTGGAACGACCCCAAGTGGTCATCCAGCGTGCTTTTGAAAGACCGCTAAAAACAGGTCTTTCAAAAGCATGGAGCGTGCCACTGCGAGCCTGCTCCCTTATGCAGATTCGCAGGCTCGCATTGGTGCAAGCCTGCAATCTGCCGGGGGTGGGTTTTAGGCTGGTGAGCTTCAGCGGTTGGTCGAGACCCTCAACCAACCAGAAGTTTCCATTTTCGTCCCTGGAGGAGTGCGGAGCGGTGGCCATGCGCTGCTCTGGAGAAGTGTGGACCAGACCAGGGAGCCCAAAAGCCCGGTGAATAGGTCACGGGGCGATTCTCTCTCCCCGTGCGGAAATGGCCAAAGTGTGCTATCACCTTCTAATTGCAATGGTTTGGCCCTTAGATGACAAGGTTTAAGGCATGGAGTACACCGTGACAAGTACATGGCCACTCTCCATGTTGACTGAGGCATTCTGGGAACTGTAGTAACTTTTCCAAGTTCTGGCAGGGGGATATATTTTTTCTGGCCCTGTGGCATACATAGTTTGAATTTTCACTCCATTCCATTCATAGTCACTGCTGGCCAAACAGTCATTTTTGCTTTGCAGGATTACTGCTGCAATGCATGAAAGCACAATAAGCTGTGACCCTCAGTCACAGAACTCCACGACAACCCCAAAGTGGATAGAGATATATATTCTCATAATCACAGCTGGCTCCCGTTTCTGCATTGGTGAAGAGAGACTGAGTTGGAGACCACTCATGTTGCACCACTCCCTCTTCTCCCTCCTTCCCTCCTTCCCGCCCATTGAAACACCTACTGCACATCCGGTCTTAAGGACTATGCACCTTACCTGCTGACTATTGCTCCTGATTCTTTGTGTCTACTGTTGAGCTCTTCCACAGGGTTTTCTAGCAGGTATAATTACAGCATAAAACCCCATTCTGGATAGTCTATGGTGTGACATCTGTGAAATCTAATTCCCTAATTTGTTCTTTGGGTGCAGAAGATAAGGCCCCTCCAAAACTCTTATTCTTTTCTTGAATTGGAGGGTTTTCTTGATTTCTAGGAGTAAGATTCCTGTCATGAATTTTCTCCTTATATTACAGCATGTTTATGCATAAATTCAAAATACGCATATTGTGACTTGTTTGCATATACTGGAGGTGTATCTGCCTATTTCAATGATATTTTTTTCCAGTTCATTTTTGAGTGTCTACAAGCATGTGGTTAGTGATGATCTGATCAACATTGTTCACTTGGACTCGAAAAGGCACCTCCTTCATGAAGACTCCCCAGCAAACATTGGAATCATAGTATAGGACTGTAACATTGGAAAGGACCTCAAAGGCTATCTAGTCTAATCTACTGCAAGTCCAGGAATCCACAGCTAAAGTGTCCCTGAGAGGTGGCCATGCAGCTTCAGCTTAAAAACCTCCAGTGAAGGAGAAACGACTATTCTCTACTGTCAGACTGCTCTTACTATCATGAAGTTTCTCCTGATATTCAGTTAGAACTACTTATAACAAGGAAAAGTAGAGAGGTCCTCTTATGAATTAAAGAAAGAGAAGTTGAGCAGGAAGAAATGCTTTTACAGTGAGGTCTAGGTGTTAATAGTGATGCTCTGCAACTACGGGGTCTGGTGCTTTCACACATAGTCATGAACAATGGAGTGACCAAGATATGGATGTCACAAATTTATCTAAAGGGCTAAAACAAAACAGAATTGTGGAGAACTCCAAATGGATCTCTCCAAATTCAGTGAATAGGCAATAAAATGGTGAGTGCACAGATTTGGGAGTACCAAAAGCCCAATTCATTAATATTTTAGTTACAGGACTCCGAAATATAATTCAGTTTACATTATCATTAGTGAGGAAATAATCTCATGTGTTTATTTATTAGGCTGTTTGTTTTTAAAGAAATCATAGGAGAAGACAGCATGTTGTCTTCCCCAACCTGGGAGTTTACAGATTCCTTGAATCACAAATGCCATAACTGAACTGCTGCTATGGACAGTGGGATTTGTAATATAACACTTCTGAAAATTGTGAAGATAGAGGAAGACTGTCCTAAAGCATCGTATTTAACAAGTTGTCCACTATGTTTTTATCAGTGATTTGAATCACTCTTCTTCTTTCCTTCTCCATCCACCACTTCTGGTAACATTCATAGTAGTCTTTCACCTATCAAACAATACAGATTGCTTGTCTTGATTAAAGAAGATTAATAAGGAGTTATAGGCTAAGTCCAATTGCTAGTCTAAAATAGAGTAATCACTGAAATGAATAGGAATTGGTAACATTTACGTCATGTGCCTTAAAGCCATTTCTGACTATTATAGTGACCCTAAGATGAACCTATCATGGGGTTTACTTGGCAAGATTTGTTCAGAGGAGGATTATTTTGTCTTCCTCTGAGGCTGAGAGTGTGTGACTCATCCAGAGTTACTCAGTGGGTTTCCATGACTGAGAGGGATTTCAACTCTGGTCTCTAGAGTTGTAGTTCAGTGCTCAAACCATTACACCATGCTGGTAGCATTAATACAGCACCAATATAAGATTCAGAAATTCAATAAACCCTCTCTTGTTAGGACTAGCAATTGGATTTGGCTTCTTTTTTCTCCAGTTAGAGGACACTGATCCAACACAGAAATCTGCTAGATTTCTACACGTGGAGAGAGGAGTTTTTCTTTGTGTCTGTAAGCATTAAAATGTGCCAGCCTCCAACAGCAATCTGAAATAGTGTGAGGTCAGGAAAACCGTCATCATTTGATTGGTATAAACAATTTGACCTAAATCAGCTAAATACCATGTAGTATGAGTGGAAGAATTTGTGGAGCATACCTGTAGCAAAACCACCTGGTCTTTGCTGCCGTTTTCTCTTTTAGATTAGATTAAAGGATCAGGCTATTGCTATTCAAGAATATATTTCCTTAATAAATGTTCCTCCAGTAAGGATTCTAAACTTATTTTCCTCCTGCAGTTTGGTTCTTTCAAACCCACCATCCTAAAATGGTTACCTCTTCTGTGACTGAAGTAAAGGCTCTTACAGGATTTTCATTCCATTAATAATCTCTCATGATCCTTCTTCTCTAACAGTCTTTTCCATACCAGGCAAAGTAGAGTTTAGTGCAAGTCTTGGATTTCTTTTGTCTGGCCTCTGGATTGATTGGAGAAAGAATATCCATAGAGCAGCCCAAACTCAAAATTAGAATTATTCTTTTAATAGGGATGTGTAATTAATACTTAATTAATACATAACTAATTTTAAAAGACATTCTATTTGATTATTTTAGAGATACATACTTGGTTTTGCAGAGCAGTACCTATTTTTGCTTTGGCTTTGATACAGCTGCCATAAAAAAATACAGTCAGCCTTCCACAATCGCTGTTTACCTTTTTGGAGATTTGATAATTCACTGATTTGATTAATATGTGCTGTCTAGGAATCTCTAGGTTCTCTATGTTATGCTAGAAAATCTAGAGAGAGTACTTTCTCCATCATAAGTTGACCATAGAATTATGCTGGAGGACCTAGAGATTCCCAGAGAAGTATTACCTCAGGTTTAAAAAAAAAACAGTGTTCATTTATATTCACAGTTTTTCTATTTTTGCAGAGATCTTGGTCCCCTAATCCCTGCAAAGCTGGAGGGTCAACTGTACAATTTGGAAATTTGGAAACAGCAGTAGAGATCCTGCATCAAGAGATGCACATGTATCACATAGCTACTTCTGAGGTGAAGCTGCTTGCCCAAAGCTACCAACACCGCCTCTCTGACCTTGTAAGCAGCTGAGCTCTCCCAATGTAGCCTTACTGTCAGAGAATGGGGGAATGTTGGACATGCTCCAACAGGCATCAGTACCAGGGGTCCTTGTGAGCTCTTTGCTGATGACATCCTTGCAACCCTGTTATAGAAAAATAGCTGGACACATCCTCACGGACCTCCCCTACACATTCTCCAACAAAACAGAAAGGACTTTGTTAAGGGTGGGGAAGATTTCTTGTCTACAAAATGATTTGTGATGGGGAGGGGGGTCATTGCATGGTTGGAACAGAATTCCAGCCTACACAATGGCCATAAAATGAGTTGTGATGGCATAAGTCTGACTTACACCACTGTAATTTACTAATGGGATGCCAGACAGCAATTACTGTTCATGCTACTGCAAGGAAACTATGGCTTTTTCCACATGGGGTTTTTGAAATGGTGCAGTCCAAGGAGGACATCTGCACCTTGGACCGGACTGGGTCGGACCTATTTAAGGTAGATCTGTACCTCAGTCCAGTCTGGAACGACCCCAAGTAGTCCTCCAGTGTACTTTTGAAAGACCTGTTTCTTTCGGTCTTTCAAAAACACACAGCGTGCCACTGCGAGCCTACGCCCTTGTGCAGATTCGCAGGCTCGCACCAATGCGAGCCTGCGATGTACCCAGGGGCGAGCTTTAGGCTGGCAAGCTTCAGAAGTTGGTCGAGACCCTCGACCAACCGGAAGCCACCATTTGGGATGCCGGAGCAGTGTGTATTGATGAGCACGCATTGCTTCGGAGCACTGTGGACCGAACCGGAGAGCCGAAAGGTCTGGTGAGTAGCGGCGTGGGGCGATCCCTTCGCCCGGTGCAGAAAAGGCCAATATCATCCATAAGTGAATGGATCTCTTAAAAAAAGGAAACTGAGTCCAAAGTACGCCTTCTTGGTCATATCTTTGTTAGGTTAATCAGAAGGCACAAAACTTATTACACTAGTTTTTGAAGCTCATTGGCTCAGGCAAAGATGATAAAACATCATGATAGGGAAGAAAAGTAACATTGTTAGATTCATAGGTTTGCATATTGTTTACTTCATTATAGAGACGGTCTATGCAGACAGAAAGTTCAGGCCTTGCCTACCTTTCGCACAAAATGCTATGAAGTAACGGGGAAGAAAAGCGGTAAAAGAAGGCCAAAAAACCCACATTTTTTTCCATTTGCAGCCATTTTCTTCAGTCTTTGCCTGATGCTATAGAATACAGTACAATTTGCATTGCAAATATGTTGTAGAGGTGGAAAGAGGGTAACCAAAATGATCATGCAACTGCCCTGTGCAGAAGGGTTGCGATATTGTTGGCTTTTTAGCTTAGGGAAAATGCTATTATTCATGGCATGGAGAAAAGTGGATAGAATCCCCCACCACCACCAATAATAATAAGGCCTGCATATACAATGGACCTGACTGGGGAAGATTCAGGGCAGATAAAGGAACTACTTCACAGAGCACATCATTAAACTATGAAATTCACTTCCATTGTGATGTAGATGTAATAATGGTTGCCAACTGGTTCAATGTAAAAGAAGATCAACTTGAGGAATAAGGCTATTAATGGTTACTAGTCATAATGGCTATGTATTTCCAACAGCATGAAGGGCAATACCAGCTGCTATTGAGTGGGAGGGGAGAACTGTTGTATTCATGTCCTGTTTGTGGCTGCTATGGGAACAGAACATTAGACATCCTTCAGTCCAATCCAGTATTATTCTTTTTATATTCCTACATGTCCTACAGTGAAATTTCTTTTCCACAACTTTAAAGTTACAGAGTCCTCTCCTCATTTGCATCTTGAAACCTATCTTTGTTCAGAATGAAACAACTTGTTTTTGTTAAGTTATACTTAAGAAAGAAAAGAAAGAAAAGGATTCATACAACCACCTAGTGACTTCTGGATAAGGAAGAACATTCCAGCAGAACAGCAATACAAATTGTTGATGATGCTAGCTTAATCCTTTTTTTCAACTGTTGACAACACAGGATAGATGCAAATTCATAATATTTATATAATATGAATGTATCAAAAGGCTTTGCTCACTATAAGCGAACACCATTCTGCAATCCTCCATGGAACTCTATGGGGAAGAGTAGCATTTGATTCCTTTATAAATACAATAGATTCAAAGTGAGTGGCGTGATTGCCAAGTTTGGCAGTAATAGTATAGGTGTTTCCTGACACAGGGCTGTCAGTCATTGGTCTTTCTTAAAGCACCATTCCCATTGACTACAGACACTTCAGGGGTCTGGCACATTTTGGGTTTGGCATCTCATTGTGGTCCCTCTCCATTGTAAGTGTGAGATAGCATAAGCAGTGTTGTCTCATCCCCTTTGTTGGCCATTCTACAAAGATGGTCACCATACCTCCTTTCTTCCAATATTTTTCTCTAGATGCATCACAGCACCATACTAACATTCTGAATGCATAGGTGTGCTTAATTCTTTAAAAGTGTGCCTGCAGCATAGAGTAGCTGGGTTGCAGCCATACATCTCAGTAAACATAGTTACAATGAGGATGTCAGTCCTGACTTTTTCTTGGCAGTTTCCCCAGCCATTGAGAGACTTTTGTACTTGCTTTTTCAATATAATTTCAAATTCATCCCTAGATTTTTAAATTTATTTTCATTTCTTCCTTTAAACAATTAATAAGCTACTTTTTAGAGTTAATTCTCCCATGGTATTGAATAGTAAATAAAAAGTAAAAACACAAAATATATTAAGTATAATAAAATAGGTGTAGAAACAGTGACAAAACAATGATAAAAAATAATCTACATCAGAAAGCAATATACATAGAATACATCCCCATAAAGCCCCAACACAGTTGTAGGCCAAGGTAAATCTTTAAGCTGTTGATGATGAAATTTGATGTACCAGTTAATTTGACAACAGGTCTGGAAATCTGTTACATCCTTAACATCTCCTTTCCTCTACTCCTGTGAAGCAGCTCTTTCTTTCAAAATTGCTTTGTACAAAGGTAAACTGGAATACTGCCGTTGCAACTGATAAGCTAAGAGTCAGTTTTGCCTCCTAATGTACCAGAACTTGGAAGCAATTGGTCACAGCGGCCTAAATGCTTCTAGCTGGTTCCAGCTAGACTGGACCCACTGAATCTTCTGCTGAACAATGAGCCATCACGCATGCAGATTCCATTGATTCAGTGGGTCTAATCTAGTTGGGCAAACAGTATTCTGACAAATTATAACTAATTCATTGTGGGGAGTTAAATAGTGGAAAGAAATCACATTTAAAAAGTGATGTAACAAGTGAGACTGAAATTGCTTTACTAGTATAATGAGTAATGGTTTCTAATTAATTTCAAAAATGACTTGAAAAATACATCTTTAGGCATTTTGACAGGAATCATGCTATATGGATTTGCCCCCTTCTTAAGGTTTATTTTCTTAGAAAAAAACATCTTCTGCATTTTTCTTTTTAAAAAGTAATGTGAAGTAATACAAATAATGAGCAGTGGTGCAGTAAGGTAACATGTTACCATTTCAATATAATGATGAATAATAGCAGGAATTCGCTACTTTTTTTTTTAAAAAAAGCAGCTTTCTAAGCTCTGCTGTCCATTTTTTTTTTTAAGCAATTTTTGCACAGTTTTAGAGTTCCCCTAGTCCAGCTTTAAAAGGCACTGACTTTAAAAGTATCCATAAAAGGAGTGCAGTCTTATAGTCAGTTCTTGGATATTTACACTTGTTGCTGCTGTGTTCAGTGACATCTCCTTTGATTTTGTAAGCTCAGAGAAGCTTTGCCTTGTGAGACAGAAATAACTCTACCACCAAGAAACGTGCAGCAAGCAACAGAAAAAGGAACAACATGGATACATCATTCATTTACTCTATAGTAGCTCCTCCCACACATCCTCAGTTGCAGATTTTTGCCTGTGCTTGCTCAAAAACTGCATCCGTCCTTACTAGATGTGAGAATCATAGAACTGTAGACTGGGAAGAGTTCTCTGCTAGTGCATCTGTAATAGATAGCCATGCATTTTCTGCTTAACCTCCAACAAAGGAAAGTCCACCACTTGCCAAATTAGACTATTATACTGTCAATCAGCTGTTACCATCAGGAAGTTCTTCCTAATATACAATTGGAATCTCTTTTCTTGTGCTTTGAATCCATTGGTTCATGCGTCTCAATATTTCAAAGGTGAAAACAAGGACAGGTGTGGCAGAGCAATATCAAAGGATACTGAAAAAGATGTGGCCAAAACAAAAGTCAGTAATGAGGAAGCACATGAAATTGCTACTTTAAATGGAAAGGCTTTGGCATTTATATGTACTGAGTTTAGGACAGCTTGGAAAAAGAGAAAAAACAAATAAGCCTCCTAGGAAGAGCAAGTTTTTATTTCCTTCTCTCTCTCTCCATCTGAGTTAACTGAGGTGAAATTACTTTTTTCACTTTGAACTCAGTTTGCAGAAATTGAAGTAAGATGAGCAGCAGTAGTGGGGGGTGGGGGGTGACACTGGTGGAGGATCTCTCAGAGACATTGGTAGTGGCACCATAGCTAACATTTCTTAGCAATGCTTAGAGGGAGGCATAGTTAACCTCCTTTTGAAAGTCATTTACCAGGAAAACCCTATGAAGAGACAATCCAAAATGAAACAAGACATAATGCCAGAAGATGAGACTCCCAGGTCACATGGCACTCAATGAAATACTGGGGAACAACAGACGAAAATTATGAGTAACTAATGTGGCTAATTATGCAATGAACTCAAGCCAAAAGGACAGCTGTTGACATGCTCAGAGGTGAAAGGAAAGTCCAAAACTGCACAACACGTATTAAAGGAACATGGAATGTGAGAAGCATGACTCAAAGACAGTTAAACATTGTAAAACGAGATATGGAATATATAAACATTGTAATAGTCAGGGTTATGAGCTAACATGGACAGGAATGGTACATTTTGAATCCTATAATTACACAGAATTTTACTCAGGGAATGAAAATCTAAGAAGAAATGGGGCGGCATTTATAGTGAGGAGAGATATAGCAAAAGCAGTCAAAGGATACAATACAAAGTATGACCAATCATGTCAATAAGACCTCAGGGAAGATCCATGAATATCACAATAATCCAAGTTTATGCTCCAATTACAGAGGCAGAAGGAGAAACTGAAAGATTCTATGTAGGAACCCAGGAAGAAATTGATTACACTCCAAATCAAGACTTCTTGTTAATTATAGGCGATTGGAATGCAAAAGCAGGAAATCGAACAGATGCAAAGATTGTAGGAAAAATTGGCCTAGGATCAAGAAATGAAGCAAGAGACTGACTGGCTGAGTCTTGTGAGGCTAACACTTTGTTCAGCACAAACACATTCTTCAAGCAACCCAAGAAGAGACAGTATACATAGACATCACCTGATTGCCAATATAGAAATCAAATAGATTAAATAATTGGAGGCAGAAGATGGAGAAGCCCCATTCTGTCTGTGAAAACAAGACTGGGACAGATTGTGGCAGAGACCATGGTTAATAGCAAAAGTTAGAGTAACTAGATAGAGCTTAGAAGAGTTTAGAATAACACTAAACCAACAACCATCCCAAAATAAAACATTAAAAAACCCCATGTAGAATTTAAAGATAATGTGACAAATAGTTTACACTATTAAGCTATTCAGCTGGGAGCAGAGGAACTCTGGGCTGAAGCCAGGTACATTGTCA
Organism: Ctenosaura bakeri; assembly: GCA_948474755.1. NCBI lineage: Eukaryota > Metazoa > Chordata > Lepidosauria > Squamata > Iguanidae > Ctenosaura > Ctenosaura bakeri. Next base: position 25,960 of record CAOLHI010006021.1, on the reverse strand, counting down.
GAGAAGAATGCCAAAAAAACACTATCTGTAGCCAAAGAGAAAAAGAAACTTCAGTGGATGGCATTCTCTACCCTTTTGTTTTCCTTCTCATCTGCTTGAAGCAGATGAGAAGGAAAACAAAAGGGTAGAGAAATAAAGTCAGAAGCCTGAACGTAACTGTTTATTGACTTGTGCATTGGAATGAGGAGGAATACTATAAAGATCAATGGAGAGGAGTAGAAGACGACAAAAAAAAAAACTTTTTCCACAGGATCCAAGAAATCAAAAGGAAATTTAAACCAAGAATGGGGATACTCTACAACCAGTGAGGAAACACTTTACATGACCAAGTATAAATTAAAAACATGATGGCAACGATGCACTGAAAAACTATAGAAAAGAGATAAGGTGGTGTGAGAACTGGAGGAAGGAATATTGACGATTTAAGATATGCAGATGACACCATACTACAAGCAGAAAACAGCAAAGACTGTTTACCTTCCTCTTCCACAATTTCTGAAGAAAGTCAAGGCAGAAAGTACAAAGAAAAATTTGCATTTGAACATTAAGAAAACAAAAATAATAATCGGAGATAATTTATATCACCTCAATGTAGAAGATGGAGATATTGAAATAGGTAAAGATTTTCCATACCTTGTTTCAGCTATTAATCAGAATGGAGACTGCAGTCAAGAAATCAGAAGAAGACTAGGCCTTGGAAGGGCAGCTATGAAGGAACTAGAGAAGATCCTGAAATGTAAAGATATATCATTAGGGTTCTCAATGCCACTGTATTTCCAATTTCTATGTATGGGTGTAAAAGTAGAACAGTGAAGAAAGCTGACAGAAAAAAAATCTACTCTTTTGAAATGTGGTGCTGGAGGATTCTACGGTACCCTGGACTACTAAAAAGATAATTGAATGGATCTTAGAGCAAATCAAACCTGAACTTTCCCTAGAAGCCAAGGTGGCTAAACTGAGGCTCTTGTACTTTGGCCATATCAAGAGAAGACATGGCTGACTTGAAAAGGCAATAATGCTTGGGAAGGTAGAAAGCAGTAGGAAAAGAAGAAAATTGAATTATAAATAGATAGAATCAATCACACATCCCTGAATCTGCAGGGCGGTTGAGGATCAGGTGACTTGGAGGTCTCCCATTCATAATGTTGTCGTCAGTTGAAGTTGACTTGATAGCAGATAGCAAGAACAACATTGTATCACCTCTCAGGTATTATCTAAACTAAGCATATACAACTCCTTCAATTGTTTCTCATAAAGTTTCTTCAATACCTTTGAAAACAGTTCATCTGGTCCTGGAAATCTGCATTCATTGAAACTAGTGAGGTGTTCCTGTAGCATCTTCTCACCTAATATGGGTTGTAGCCTCTTCTCTTATCATTTGTTCTGTTTCCACCACAGTGAGTAGTGTTTTCCTTTTGAGAAAAGACAGATGCAAAGCAGGTATGGAGCAGTTCCACTCTGTCTCTGCTACTCATTAGCATTTCACTATCTTCTTCATGCAGCAAGTCTACTGATTCCTTGTTCTCCCTCTTACTTCAAATGTGGTTGAAAACAATTTCTTAAAATTATTTTTAACCTCTCTTGCAAACCCAAGCTTATTCTAAGTTTTAGTCCTCCTAATCTTCTTCCAACAAATATTAGTTATCTGCATGTACTCTTTCTTGGTGATTTACCTCCTCTTTCATGTCTTATTTATGACCCTTTTAAACTGCAGTTCATCCAAAACCTCATTATGCAACCACTATGGTTTCTTTGGATACTTTCCCCTTTTCTTTCCTATTTGTATTTTTTGTAATTGTGCATCCAATATCTCAGTTTTAAGAAACTTCCATGCATCATGAGCTCCCTTTTCTTTGAATATTTCTGGCTGCAGGGTCTCACTCAATATTTCCTCAAGCATATTGAAATCATCTATGCCTTCAGTCTAATTTATGCACCCATTTGATTTTTTTTTAATAACAAGAAAAATGCATTTTATTTTAAAAATGGCAATTTTCGCAGATGTGTGTGTTTTGAACACAATTTCTCTTAAGACAAACATTTTTTGCATGCAACTTTCCCTAGTATATACATTTTTGTATAGTTTTTCTTAATAATCTCATGTTTGGATGTAATTTCTTCACTATGTTCATTTTTAAAATAGAATTTTTGACTCCAGAGTATTATCACAAAAATTTCAAGATGAGAATAATTCAGAGGACATCTGGATTCTGATCCACAAGTGTGAAGGGTGTGAATTAGGTTGATTTATTTCAAAATGTGTACCAAACAAAATTATGATAAATGAATTTCACCTCCCTATGGATTCTGATGTCTTCCCACCTTGTGAAAAGTGGTCTCATAAAATTTCTACCATGAGATGAAGCAGGGGATATACAACTATGTCATATGTTTTACTTCAAGAGGGTTTTCTGTGTGGAAACCATTAAATAAGGTTCAAACATGAAGCAGCCCCCTGATTTAATCCTGTTTCTTAATAAGAACCCTCTCCGATTGGAATTTGTAACCCATTAATTACCTTCTCCTCATTTATATGATAAGTGGTTCATTTTGTTTTATTGTGATTGAAGCCTCTGCCAGTGTTCCAGGAAAGGGGGAAGTTACAAAGGATGTTTGATTGGATTTCATTGCTGTGGGCCATTTCTTAAATAGGTTACAGGCTGACAAACACAGGAGAAAGGGTCGATATCCATCCTCTGCCTCATTGACAAGCCAATCTTTTCTGTAAACATTTCATCAGTACCTGCCATTTGTATACATACCTGCCACATGGGGACTGAGGGAAAGCTTGGTCTTATATAGGGTTAGGCAACTATTAAATGAAACAAAACCAATATAACTCAGACAATTCTCCGATAAATTTGCAAATCACCTTTTGTTGTTTGCTTTTTCTGTTGAAAACACACAGATCTTTTTAAAAATAATTCTGGATGTAAGTAGAATTTGACATCCTCTTCCTTTGCTTAACTTATAATATTTATTCTACAAGAAAACACTTAGAACTATTCAACCACCTGCACTGGAAATGCATGAGTCAAATAAAGATGAATAACCACTTTCAAACATATACTGTATAGTCTGCTTACTTTTTTTGTTTGATTTATTTATTTATATCCTTCCTTTGTCTCACAAACCAGACTCATGGCAGCTTATATTTAAATAGAAAAAAAGAAGTAAAACAAAATGAATAAAGCTTTTAAAATATTTATAGCACAAATTAAGTACATACTAATGAAATATAACTAAAGAGGTAATAGAAAAAAAGAATGTGAACAGCCAAAGGCAGAAAGAAAGGAATACACATTTGACTTCCAGCCTTCTTAAGGATGGTCATACTTCTTACTATTTAAAATAACTTCTATAGTAATAACTATAGTTACTACTCATATACTTCTACAGCTTAACCAAACCTATTAGTTATCAAAGCCTATAATTAACATATTATTTTCTTTATTATACAAAAAGAAAGTTTTTTAAGAGTGTTGCCACCATCTTCTCTCTAATCAGTATTGATAATTCATCCATTTCAGATGGGTCAGTCAACTTCAGCATCTTGTCCTCATTCATTGAAATTACAGTATTTTTCCATTTCTGTGCATACACTATTCTTGCAGTTGTGGTCATATATCCTAGTAATGTTCCATGTTTCTTCTCCTTTTGGTCATCCATCAGTCCCAATAAAAATAACTCTGGTTTCAGTTGAATACAGTAGAGTCCCGTTTATCTGACGCTCGGTTATCCGACCATCTGGATTAACCGATGTTGCGATGGCCTGGGGGTGTGGCTGTGGGCATTTCTGCACCCCCAGACATGCCCAGACATGCCCAGACACACTCCCAGGCCCGCCCGACATGCCCCAGACACAGCCCCCAGACACGCCCCCAAAATGGCGGCCGTCACGGGCGTCCGGGTAATCCGACCCTTTCGGTTATCCGACGCTGCAGCCTCCCGTTTGGGTCGGATAACCAGGACTCTACTGTATTAACATTCCAAATCTTCTATATCAACTTATGTATTTGATTCCAAAATTTCTTAGCTTCCCAAAACATATGTAGTGAAAAGTCCCAACCTGATGTTCACATTTCCAACATATATTCAAAACCCCTTTATGCATTTCAGCCAATTTTTCGGGAGTCAAATCCCAATTATATATCATTTTAATAGAAAAGTTCTCTTAAGATCATAGCATAATGTAAGTTTTAGTCCCTTTGACCACATTTTTCCCATTGTTCCATCTGTATATTATATACAAAATTCTGAGCCCACCTTATCTTACAGTCTTTAACTTGTTCCTCTTCTGACTCAATTTTTAACAAAAATTGATCATCTTACCTATCAAATGATCATCATCCACATATAACCACATTTCAAATGCAGATTTACTCTTTTCAAAACCACACTTTTTTTCCATTTTAAAATCTTTCAACTATTTGTCTATGAGAGTACCACTGAAACTGAAAACCCTCTGATAGTAGTTGTTCATTTGATTCAACTCTATCTTGTCCATTATCATATTCCAGAAGGTCTTGATAAGATGCCATTTCTCTTTTGCTTCATATAAAAGGCTACTTATGTTGACATCCATAGAAGAACCTTAGGGTATAATCTTAGTCTTTATCTATTCCATATTCTTAACAAGACACCTCTCACAAAATGATTAGTAGAATCCACATTCACTTTAACTTTTTTGTACCATAAATATTCATGCCATCCAAATCTCAGGCCATGCCCTTCCAAGTCCAACAATTTCTAATTAGTCAATATAGTCCAATTTTTCAATTAAACCAAACAACATGCAGAGAAGCACAGTTTCACATCCATGAATCCAAGATCCTCTTTTTGCTTAGCCCCTTGTAAAATGCAACATTTGACTCCCTGTTTCTTCCCTTGCAAAATAAATTTCAACAGGTCTTTCAATCATTGTTTAAATAACTTGTCATTGGTCAGAACTGGGATTGTCTGAAATAAAAACTTTGACAAAGCATTCATTTTTTAGATTTTCCCCAAAAGTGACAGTTTAATGTTCTCCTATCTTAATCAATCTTTCTTTATATCATTCTATGTGTTGACATAACTATTCTTCAGTAACACAATACATGTTTGTCATAGTAATTCCTAAGTATTTCACCTTTTTCTCAGTTTTGAAACACACCTTATCCATCATTGTATTTGATCTTTTCTCATATTCTCTGTTAACATCATTGTCTTTTATTTATTAATCTTAAATTCCACCAATTCTCCAAATTCTTTTAGTAAATTAAAGTTACTATGCTCTCCAAAGGGTTCTCAAACACAATCACCAAATCACCTGTTAATATCCTTAATTTAAATATTTTTTCTTGATTTTTAAAGCTTTGATTCTCTCATCTTTTCTTAATAGCTCTATTTAGAATCTCTAATACAAAATAAAACAAAACAAAACATGAAAGTTGGCATCCTTCTCTAGTACCTTTTTGTATATCACATGGTTTTGTTAATTTGCCATTGGTTAAAATTTTTGCCTTCTGTTTATCGTAAATTGCCTTAACTCAAGTAATAAAAGTGTCACCAAAATTTGTATTTTCTCAGACTATAAATTTTAAAAAGTTCAAATTATGAAACTTTTTTTTGCATCTAAAACATAGTCCTGTCTGTTTCTCATTATGTCTTTTGTTACCCTGATTTCTGGGCGTCCCGTGAGGGACACCTAAGTGCACTCCAAATATTACTAAGTTGGGGGAATTAGCAAGGAGCACAAGCTAGCAATACAAGAGGCAGAGTAACACAGCAAGATCTTTAACCCTATGTTTACGGGGTCGGGCTGCGACAAGAACTAGGCAAGTTGTTCAATTAAAAGATTTTATTAAACTTTCCTTAATTAAGCAAACGACACACGCACTCACACACTCATCCAAGAACTATGGAAGCAGAAAGTGAGGAAAATTGATAGAGGTTTTCAGAGGATTTCCAGGGTGATACTCCACCTGATTCTGCAGTCTGGTAAAAGAGAAGATACAGATCGAGGCTTGGGTTTGTGGTTTCCCAGCACGTGGAGGCTGAGGGGAGGCTCACTGAACAAAGTGGCAACATTTCGTGATGCAAGGCACAAGCGTTCTGACAAGGAGCTCAAACTTGGGGTTTTTATAGGGAAGATTGTACCTGGAGGCTAGCCCTCTCCCGAGAAGAATAACAGGGATTTCAGTGGAGACAAAGCCTCCGAAAGGTCAAAATTAGAATTGAAGAGATTTGACCAGCACTGCCAATTGTTAGAACAGTATGCAGATGAGGAGTACTTAGCGTTTGTATAGAGCAAGCAGTTTGGAGCTGAGAGCCCTTGCATTTGCTTAATGGTCAGCTGTGTCTGGAGGGCACTACCAGCTGTGCGACAGATAGTTGTTTACTGGCCTAGACCTAGCTTGCATAATTAAGGCCATGTGGCCGTGCCTGCCTACACTGGCTTTTCGTGACCCTTTCAGACACATGAAGTTCATCTTATGGAGTGCCACATGGAAATATTAAACATAAATAATATGAAATTGTAGACCTCAGGCTTGGGCCAGATAATCACAGTAACACTTTCTAAATATTCCAAAATATCCAAATGTTCACATCTGGTATTGTCACATGGTATTTTTGATTTTAAAAATATCACTAGTATTTTTTAAATACTAACATTTAGTATTTCAGGTTGTTGTTTTTTTTAAAAAAAATATCACTAGTATTTTTGGTTTTTTAAAAAAGGCCATACTGATCTTTATAAATAAAATCCTGTAAAAACTTTTTCAGTCTTTCTGCCAAAAGCATTGTAAAATGTTATAATCATTACTCAGTAATGAAATAGGTCTATATGTGTTTTTGCCATTATTCAGTCTTGACTTTCTTTTGGAATCAAAACTACATTCTCTTCTTTCTCTAGAATCTTACCATTTGAAAGAATCAAATTCAATATTTTCTGTAAAGGTAATAACAGCTCTTTCTCAAAGAATTTATAACAGATAGCAGGTAGTATATTTGGTCCAGGTACTTTACTAAACTTTATCTTCTTACTCATTTCATGTATTTCTCTAATCTCTATCAAAGCATTTAGCATCTGCTTCTGTGAGACTGAAATCATAGCTATGTCTTGTTTACTTAGGTTTTCTTTCAGTTTACCAACAAAATTTGTTGTTTTTTATATAATGAAGTATAATATTGCTAAAAATGCTTTCTGTATATTTACTTTTTTAAAGATTGTCACACTTCCTTCATTTCATTTTTCACTTCCATTTTAAGATCTTTCAAGTCTCTTTTTAAATATGAATCCATTTGTGACACCTGAACTTTAAAGTTCTTAAGCTCATCCATAAGATTTTGTGACATATCTGCCAATTTTGGTACCACTTCTACTGATCCTCTTCTTTCATAGGGTCTGGTCTTAGGTGTAAGTCCAGAGCTCACTCTATCCATAGGAACATAAAAAGAGGGAAGGGGAAATTTCCAACTGCAATGATTTCTTATGACTACGAGATGCTGCTCTCTATTCAAATATTGCGATGTAGAGGCTATTTATAACATGCACTCTGCAAAAGTTTGAATGCAGCTAGTTTACTGACCTTGTGCTTATCAACTAAGGGTAAGCATAATCTCTGTGCACCCTTATTGCTATATTTAATTTCCTTCTCTATTATTAAAATGTAAAACCCTTTTATTTCTTCAGTTCTCCCCTCGGTAATAATTTTTCCTCCCAGTCCATTGCTTTTCCTTTTCATTAGAAGTATTTTTTAAAAAATGGAAGAATGGTGAAACCACCAAAGAGGAATTCAAACAAATAGCCAGGAGTTATAGGGAGAAGGTCAGAAAAGCTAAAGTGCAGAATGAACTCAGGCTTGCCAGAGACATTAAAAACAATAAAAAGGGCTTTTTTAGAACTGTCTGCAGCAAAAGGAAAAACAAGGAAATGATAGGGTGGCTGTATGGAGAAGATGGGCAATTAATAATGGAGGGAAGAGAGAAGGCAGAACTACTCAACACCTTCTTTGCCTCAGTTTCCCCCCAAAAGGATAGAAGTAGTCAACCTGGGGGATGGGGAGCAGGTGAAGAAGTGGGGGGGGGAAATGCAGCACTAAATAAGTAAGGAAGCAGTACAGGAATATTTGGCTAAACTAGATGAATTCAAGTCTCCAGAGCCAGATGAATTACATCCAAGGATATTAAAAGAACTGGCAGGAGTCATTTCTGAACCACTTGCAATAATCTTTGAGAACACTTGGAGAAGAGGAGAAGTTCCAGCAGACTGGAGGAGGGCAAATGTCATCTCCATCTTCAAGAAGGGGAAAAAAGAGGACTCAAACAATTATCACCCAGTCAGCCTGACATCAATACCAGGAAAGATCCTAGAGCAGATAGTTAAACAGTCAGTTTGTAATTACTTAGAAAGCAATGCCATAATCACTAAAAGTCAACATGGATTTCTCAGAAACAAGTCATGCCAGACTAATCTTATCTCTTTTTATGATAGGGTTACAAGCTTGATAGATGAAGAGAATGCTGTAGACGTAGCATATCTTGACTTCAGTAAGGTCTTTGAAAAAGTTCCCCATGACATTCTTGCAAAGAAGCTAGTAAAATGTGGGCTGGACAGGGCTGCTGTTAGGTGGATTGGTAATTGGTTGACCGACCAAACCCAAAGGGTGCTCACCAATGGCTGCTTTTCATCCTGGAGAGAAGTGACTAGTGGGGTGCCACAGGGTTCTGTCCTGGGCCCAGTGCTATTCAACATCTTCATAAATGACTTGGATGAAGGAATAGAGGGCATGCTGATCAAATTTGCAGATGACACCAAATTGGGAGTGGTACCTAATACACCAGAAGACAGGATCAAAATTCGAAATGACCTTGACAGATCGGAGAGCTGGACCAAAACTAACAAAATGAATTTCATCAGAGAGAAATGTAACGTCTTACACTTAGGCAGAAAAAAATGGAATGCACAAATATAGGATGGGGGAATGGCTGGATAGCAGTACATGTGAAAGCGATCCAGGAGTCTTGATAGATCACAAGCTGAACATGAGTCAGCAGTGTGACGTGGCAGCCAAGAAAGTCAACGTGATTCTTGGTTGCATCAATAGGAGTATGGTGTCTAGATTGAGGGAGATATTGGTTAGGCCTCATTTGGAATACTGTGTCCAGTTCTAGGCACCTCAATTCGAGAAGGATATCAACAAGCTGGACCGTGTCCAGAGGATGGAGACCAAAATGGTGAAGGGTCTAGAAGCCATGCCCTATGAGGAATGGCTTAGGAAGCTGGGTATGTTTAGTCTGCAGAAGAGAAGGTTAAGAGGGGACATGATAGCCATGTTTAAATATTTGAAGGGATGTCACGTCCAGGAGGGAGCGAGCTTGTTTTCTGCTGCTCCAGAGATTAGGACAAGGAGCAATGGATAAGAGCTGTGGGAAAGGAGATTCCACCTGAACCTCAAGAAGAACTTTCTGATGGTCAGAGCTGTCCAGTAGTGGAATATGCTGCCTCGGAGTGTGGTGGCGTCTCCTTCTTTGGAGGTTTTTAAGCAAAGGTTGGATGGCCATCTGTTGGGAATGCTTTGATGTGTGTTCCTGCATAGCAGAGGGTTGAACTCAATGGCTCCTTTGGTCTCTTCCAACTCTATGATTCTAAGTCCTTTAAGGAAGTTCCCAAGCCAAAGTATTTATAATTTCTTGTTCGCAATAGGAAGTAATTTCACTACCATCATCAGAAATCCTCTTAGAAAGAAAATTCAAAGTTCTGTATAATTCCTTTTTTAATTAACATTAAATTAGCACCCATTAAATTAACAGTGCAGGAAAGTTGGTTTCCTGATTCTTCTAGCCCTTTGAGGGTGGGCTTCCTGTGGTGGAGCAAACTGGCAACTTAGGTCATACTCCCCCCCACCCCTCATGTCACAAACATGGCAATTTGATCACCAGAAGCAGAGTTTTCAGACACCGGCAATAGATCCCCTGGGTTCCCTTTAATCTAGGGAGTTTATTTTGCCAATCCTAATCCCCTGCAACTATCATTAACAAGTAAGGACTGACAAGTTGCCATTCCCACACAGAAGTTTGCACGTTTCCTTAATTGTACATGCAGAACTACATAAATTATGATTGCTAATTTTTTGGGAACACACAGAAAAATTGTTTTGCAGAGTAGCTAGTACTGAGATCTGACAAGGATATAAATACCAATTTCTGACAGGGATTGTACATGGAGCAGCCCATTCTCCTAGTCTCCATCATAAATCACAACAAACCACCTTGAGTGAATAAAGGATGACAATTCTGGTCTAAACGAGCATGGTGGAAGCAAAGTGTATTAGGTTACAAACCTGATGCAAAATCATTTCAGATTGCAATGGAAGCAAAAGAACAGAGAAAATGGTTGAACTCCCTCACCCCTTTTTTAAAAAGGATATCAGTTTAGCATCTCATACTGATAACAGCACAGGAAAGTTTAATGATGTAGGCATCAGAAGTAAACAAGACCTAGCCCAAAGTGACCTGTAACACAATCTTACAGTGGCAGAACACATACTATGCATGCCAAAAATCCCTTCTTCAGTCCCTAGCATCTCCAGATAGGGCTGAGGAAAATCTTTGAAACCCTAGTGAGCCAGTCAATATGCTCAATTTTAATCTAATTAAATGCATCACCCTCCATTGAAAGATTTTTATGAAAAGCAGGCTTTGCTTTTCTCACTTGCTCCCAATTAGCCTTTGCCTTCCTGACCCTTTTACCTTTGTTTTTTATAGGGATGGGCCAATTGAATCCTCGAATTCTTGAATCGTCAGCAAGGATTTGAGATTCGCAAATCCAAATCCCTGTGCAAAAATAGGCGAACTGAACCTTTCAAATCCACCAACCACCAACCAACTTTTTTTTTAAAAAAAGGTCTGTTTTAAAAAAGTTTTTAAAAGTTGAGTTTTTAAAAGTGTTTAAAAGCTTTCTAAGCCCTTTTTTGAAAAAGGATTAGAAACATTTTAGATTTGTGAGATTAGTGGATTCCCAGAACTATCCAGGGATTCAGATCAGGATTCAGATTCGGAAAATTCTGGATTCATCCCATCCCTAGTTTTTTATGTGTATAACACCCAGGTCATTTTCACACTACACTGTTATAGTGCTATTATTCCACTTTCAACATCCTGTGGAGTTCTGGGATTTGTAGATTACTGAGGCCAAAGAGCTCTCTGGCTCAGAATTCTAAAGGCCCCTCCCTAAACTGCAAACCCCAGAATTCCTTAGGATGTTAGAAATGGAATAATAGCACTATAACAGTGCAGTGTAGAAACAGCCCCAGTCTGAAAAGTTCTGATTCACAAAGTTCTCCTTTTTGACTCTTTATTAGTGTCAACAAAAGTATGTATTTAGTTGTATAATGCCAACTGGTGAATTGATAGGTACAGGGAATTTCAGCTGCTCATACTGTTAGATGGTGCATCACATACCAGCTGCTACCTATGCAACCTGTAAAATTGTCCTACAGAACAGAACAGCTTTGAGATATTTCCTGGGTGTGGAATTGTCTGCATTTATACCAATTGTTACCCAACCTGATTATGACATTGAAAACTATGACAGTAACTAATTTATACATGGACAGTATCTTTTGTTAAGGTTATTCACCGGTGTTAAATTTTGTGCCTCACTCCATGTAGCACTGAAAGCTCCAGGGACTTGCTCGCACCCAATGTGCATTTTCATACCAGCTTTACATTAATGGCAACAGTGCATTTTAGCTGATATAGAACAAATCCAAAGAAGCTGCAAACAAATTGTAATGGTATTATTACTGCAGGTTAGACCTCCTTGGAGATACCCCCAGATATCATTTTGATATCAATTTGGCTCTCTTCTACCACTCTTCTCCACGTGTTTGTGAGGCCCCCAAAAAAGCACAGACTAGGAGCAGCCACTAATTGCTGGACATTCCATTCTTCACTCAGGCAGAACAGAAATAGTCAGATCCTTGGTTTAGGTGACCTCTCTGCAAACACCTTCATTATGTATGCATGCTGTTTACAAAGGACTCCCTGCCCCGAGCAGCTAAATACTGCTCGGCTAAATGGCAAGCTAAATACTCAACTGCCAAGCACTCAGCATTTGCATACTGGCTAACTCTTTGTCAATTTGGACTTAACTCATCATGCTAAATTCTGACCTTTCCAAAGCTTTGTCCCGCTCCTAAATCGCATTGTTTTCCCCAAGTATGGCATAGCCTGCAGTCACATTTCCCTCTCTAACAGCCCCCGATTCTGAGACCATCCTCGGATCTCTCCCGAGTTCCAGACCGCCTTGCTGCCACTTTGCCCGGTGAGCTTCCCCTCAGCCCCACATACTGAGACATCGCACCCCAGCATCGCTCTCTATCTTCTTTCCAGACTACAGGAACAGGTTCCGTATCACCCGAATCAACTATCCCTCTTAAAAATCCTGCTATCCAACTCAAACCTTTATTTTCCTTAGTTACCTGTGTGTGTGTGTTGCTTACATTGTGTGCCTACATTTCATAAAGATCATTCATGATTTCCAATACGGTTTGCTTCTTGACTTGGCCTGACCCCCTAAACATTGGGTTACAAGATCCTGTTGCATTACCCTGCCTCTCCTAGTGCCAACCAGTGCTCTTGACTAATTTCCCCATCTTTTGTAATTGTAAGGTTATTTAGGTGTCCTCCTGGGACCCCCAGTAAACAGGGTAACAGTATATTGTAAAAAATAATAAACATGGAAAGTCTGGGAATACTAAATTTTCTGAGAAACTATGAAGCATATCTGTTGAGGCAACTGATACTACTAATCTAAAATATCTGAAACAAACCTTGGAGTAAAGTAGGTAGTGTGACCTATTAGCAAATGGTCTTCTCCTCCCTCTTTTTCTTCAAGTGAGTTAGGGAACATTCAGCCTGATAGTAACTGTTTTTTGAAATGTACTTACCTCATTTGGAAAAACTGGTCTCATTCCAACTCTTGTCTGTCAACACCTATTTGGTTACCTTGGTAAGTATGCTCAGTTTTCAGAATGAGAAGAACCTTTATAGAATGAATGATTCTCACAGTGGGCACATCCACACTGATTAAAAAGTCAAGAAAGTCCCAGATTTTGTTCCTGTTCTTTCCTGTTTTATTTTGGAGATGCATTTATGTTTTTTTTATCCTATTCTGTCAGCTCCCTGTATGACCAGAAACCTTTTGTATCAGGTCTCCAGATCAGTTTATTTTAACCCAGTACAAAATTAGAAGGAAACAGAACAAAATCTGGACATTGGATCACAGCTGAGAGAAAAACTCCAGATGGTGTCAACTATTGACTGGTAAAGACTTTTAAAACTCAGGTAGGCTTTAGTAAATGACCAGCTGCAAAAGGTGGGACTTGTTACCAGTTGGATGTTACACCTGTCTTGGTGGTGTGTTTTATAACTGACTTTTAGATCAATTTAAATTGTGTTTTTAATTTAATTATGTTGTAATAGTTTATCTTGCTTTATATTTTAACTGTATTTTGTTTTACTTAATATTACTGTGATCCACCTTGAGTCCCATTTGACAGCAAAAGACAGGATGGAAATCAGTTATAGAAAGAAATAGAAAATTGGTTGTTTTGCTTTACAGAACTTACAACCAAAATAAAGCAGTTAAAGGCCTACTTCCATGTAAAGACTTACTTAAAGGAGGAACCAAAAACTCATTGCCCTATAGTGGGCAAAGTCTAACATTTGCAAGATCTGGACTGAAGAATCCACACATTCATTGTGGGAAAAGGATTTGGGATTTATTTTCTCCCATGAGCAGATGGTGGTTAGCTGACTATAAGAGAACGCATCCTCCAAACAGTGCATATATGATATATAATCTTATTGAAGCTGCTTTGCATAAATGGGAATTGCTGAGTAAGATGCTAGAGTAGTGCTCATCCCATCATACTCAGTGGACTTGCCCTCTAGTGAGAACTTTTTAAATAATGGCGTTTGGAGAAATGTGATGTCAAGCCTAACTATATAATCAATAACCCTGAGATCAGACACTATTTAATACCCTCACTGGGACATGTGAAAAATTGTGCTCAAGGAACTGAATATATCATCTATGCTGGTGGCAGCCTGTCTATCACTCAGCAATGGAAATATCTAAAGAACTCCATCTAGATTTATGGTATAAATAGTTACAGAAAACAGCGATAATGGAAGAAAAAACACTCCACATTTGTCTGTCAAAACGAAACCCAGAAACTCAGCCGTGCACCTTTAATCCACAACAGCAGAGTTTTGGTATGCAAATACAGAATTCTACCTCCATCTTGTGATCATTTCTGGAAGGACTTCTGATAGTGCCAGGTGTATCGGAGAAACTGAAAGCCTGAACTGTTTTGCAGATAGTCTTTATCATATTATTGAGAAACTGTAACATGTAATTTGTAACAGAGACAACATCGTATATCTGGTTTGACTAGCTAGTGATTGGCAATATTTGGTTGTTATATCTTCATTTTTTTATTTTTTTATTTTTTAGTCCATGCTCATTCCTGTTTCCCACAATTTCAAAAATGCTTTGGTAATCTCAACAGCTTTCAAAAATTTCCCCTGTTTAGCTGCTAATGTGATCAAATTGGGAATTAGGGAAGTAGAAGGGTGGATAGAACAAGTGCTAAATCCTATACAGAATATTATAAGAACAGACAGATCTTATTCTGTTTAATTGATCTATTCAGATCAAATTTTAATTGCTTATAATCATAGGTCATCACAACATAAAAACAAAGAGGTTGTACAAATATCAAGCAATGGAGTTAAGATATAAAATGCAAGATAGAATTTCCAGTGCCATTTCTAATACTACTAAGATTACTAATAGGAATTAAAATATACAAAATGAAGCCATGGGGCAGTAAAACTTCAGAATAATGGGCATGTGTTATAATAACTTGCATGGGCTTTAGCTAATGCCATTAAGAAAGTTGCAGCTCTTCAATGATACTAGAATCTTTATTAAAAAGCAGAAATCCTGTATTTTGGTAGATAGACAAATTGTTTTTAATAGATAACAATCGCACAAGTTATTTTTCTCTATTTCTCTTTTACAAAAGACAACTAAGCAAATAGTAAGGAAGGTCCTCGACTTTATCCAGATCACAGGCCATTTCCGCACTAGCCTGTTCTAGTGCGATGATTCCACTTTCAACCTCCTCTGGAATCCTGGGGTTTGCAGTTTCGGGAGGGGCCGGCTGGCCCCTCCCGAAACTGCAAACCCCAGGATTCCAGAGGAGGTTGAAAGTGGAATCATCGTGCTAGAACAGGCTAGTGCGGAAATGCCCACAGTAGTGTACATGGGAAGGGTATAGAAGTAAATTATACCATGCGGAGATATGAACTGAAAGGGGAGTTGCAAAGTCTTCTTGTTAAGAACATATCATTGGCAAATAACTTGAATTCCTTATTTGCTGATAAATTATCTTTCTCAAAAAAGGGGGGGGCATAAAGCCAAATTTCTGAAGAAGACAATGTGATATTTTGATACCAGGATTTTTCTTTTGAGGAGCTAAGAGCCAGTTGTTCCTGAAAACATACTTTGGCTAGGTAATTTGGTGGCATTCCTGTTTAATCTTAATCAAAAATTAAGGATAGACAGGCAGGTCTTCATAAGCCAGGTTTATGATCCTCTTTCTAGCCACAAGTACTGCACTAGGTATTCCCAGTTTTTCCAAAACGGTTCTTAAAATTCTGTTCTGGTTGCTGTCAAAGTCTGCAGTATATTGAAAGTTGAGGCAAGATGGCAGAGACACAGTAAGTAGTGCTTTAAGGAGCTCCAGCAGTTTTCTCTATTAATGAAGCTCCTCCTGGCTTCCTAAGCTCCTATTCTGTCTATTTTGTCTAGTTAATTTGGCTCGATAATACCTGTTGCTCTGTGAAACTGTTGGAAAATTGCTGAAAGTATAATTAACAAACAGACTCACTTATCTTGCTCTCATCTTTGCTGGAAGCATTTCAAGCTGAGCTGTCCAGCAGCTTCTTGTTTAGTTATCAGCTTTGTTGGTAACTGTCCTTGGGAAGTAAGAGTAACTGTCCTTGGGAAGTAAGAGGGATTTAGAAACTTAGGAGAAGCAAATTTAGCAGATTTAGAAACTTAGGAGAAGCAAAAGATATATCAGAGGAGCAGAAGATTAGAAAGAACAAAATAACCAAGCTAAAACAAACATTACTATCAATCCAACAGAATGTGTGGTATTCTGAATAATTAAAGGTACAACTGCTTCTTTCTTTAACTTCTCACTTCCAATGACCAGCAAGGGTTACTATTGAGAAATTTAACATTATCAGATTCAGAAACCAACCCATTGTTCTTCTATAACCTTTTGACAACATCTTGGAGAAACACTTTGAACAAACATCCCTGGAATAAGAAAAATGGACACCACAACTATGGTGATTCTTACAAGACATTTGTCACTCAATTTTAGGGATTTTCCTCCCAATAAAAAGAGGAACCAACCAAACAAATGGAACAAACAAAAAACTGAGTCAAACAAAACAAAATCTACATATTTTTTTCCTCAGTGAGAAAAATAAATGACCCAGGACCTGAATTGCCCTCTGATATGGTGTTGGACTAGACTTAAGATCGTAGGCAGATCCTGTTTGACCCATATAATGTGGAAGATGTAAATTGAGCAGATGAAATTGCTCTGGCTATGAATAATGAAAATGTCATAGCTTCATAAGATCAGAGAAATAAAATCATTTTGGAAACCCTGAATGACAGTGCTAGTACACCAGTGAACATTACATCTCAAAGTAGAACAAATTGGGATAGAAAGATGTCAGAGAATTTAGCAGAACTAGAGAGATATGTCAATGATATGAATAAGGTTATACAATCAATTAAGACTTATTTTCCTGAATGTAACGGTCTGCTCACAGTCATCAATGAAGCTCTAGTAAGACAGGAATCTAGAAGTAAGATAAAGCCATCAACTCCAGAGGATCATCAATCACATTCTCTTAACTGAAGGAAGAAGCCCAAGGAATCCAATAGCAAGATATTCAACTAGGAACATATGCCCCCACAAAAGACAATTAGTATGACAAAGAAGAACAAGAATATCAAGAGACTAGTGAAAGAAAGCAGGTCAATGCAGAGCCATGAAAGGATGAACTTTCAAAAATTGTATAATCTGCAGAAGAACTCAAGACATCAAAGAACCAAAAGAAACCTACCAAACTATGGAAAACCAATGAAACAGCACTGAGTCTTGAACAAAAGAGCTTGAGTATCTGGAATGGCAATTATATAGATTCCCATCAGTCTTTATATATTTGTAACAGCTGTGGCGAACTGGACAAACCGAGACCTCTGGGAAAAAGCTCTTAGGAAAAGTTCACATCGTAATGAAAAGAAGGCCTCTCAATGTGAGAATTCTCAACCATTAATTTTCAGAGTTATATAGAAAACAAGACCTGGAGTCTAAGCTTAGCTAAACAAAAACTCATTATTAGTAATTGCCCCAAACTCTAGGGAATATTATCTCAATTTGAGAGAAAGAACATCTTTTTTATATTTTAGACTGGGTAGCAAATTGGATTCTTACATTGGCAGAAATTTGTCATGTAGAGTACCAGTTTTATAACTACACTCAAGCTTGAGCTGTCATAACTTTTTCAAGCAAGGCTCAGAGTATTTTCCTAAGGACAAACTTTTAAATAGGGGTATGATTGTCTCCTATTTCCTTGAAAATAATGCATCTCTGATACTGCTAATTAAATATTCACCCTCTAGTGAAATAAATCATAGTGAGCCAACTAACCTTATTAATTTTGCTGCGCTTGGGAAGTGTACAGCTCAGACCCCCTCAAGAGAAACAAACAATGATAGAGCCTTCTGTTAGGACACGTTATCTAATGCAAAGAATCAATCAGTAATGAGGAGGACTCAGTTTTGAAAATATTCCAAGCTTTGCCAAAACTATCACAAACTGAATTATACATTGGTTAATTCTTTTGAGAGATATCTTTACTCCATCTCCAAGGTAGTGGGTAGGCAAGACAAAATCCGCTGATCTGGAGACAAATCCTATAATACCTGATAAGGAGAATGACAGAAAAAATGGATTGAGTTCCCCAGGGGTAAACAACTATGCATCATGCTGATGACTTGGTTGTAGCAAATTACCATAAGGACCCATTAGTACTGCCTGAGGTGGAAAACTGTAAAAATGATACAGGTATAACCAGCAACTCTGGGGCGGGAACACAGTTATCAAGGGTGGGGTGTCTTTTGATTAACAGCTCTATATTTTGTGATGAAAAAAATTCTGGCACAGATTAAAATAAACAGGGAATAGAGTGGAGATTTCCAAATTCACTAAAATATTTTATTCTTATTGCTCCACCCCGCTGAATTTCTCAAGATACAAATCTATCATGCCAGAAAACTTTCAGCTAAATTTTCAGGTAAACTGTGTATCTTAGAACATAGCTGAATGGACCACTAAATCCAAAGATGCTCAACTTACTGATTATTTTTTTTTACAAAATTTTGATATAACATCCCTTCAAGACATGCATTACTGAACACATTTGGACTTAAATGGTTATGTCAGTTTCCACATTACATTCTTATAGCGCGATTATTCCACTTTCAACATCCTATGGAATCCTGGGGTTTGCAGTTTCGGGAGAGGTCGGTCGGCCCCTCCCAAAACTGCAAACCCCAGGATTCCATTGGATGTTGAAAGTGGAATAATCATACTATAAAAGTTTAATGCGGAAATGGGCTATGTCACTACAGTGCACCTGCTGTAGCCCCAAAGGGCAAAGGGAGATCTAAAGCAGGACTGATCATTCTGACTTCTACTTCCCTCAAAGCATGTGGCAAATGCTAACCATACAGTGGACAGATGGCCATGGCATGTTTAATTGACTCCAGCTTTACATCCTTATTGCTGATCAATGTATATGTCCCTCCAATGGCCACAAAAGATTAAATCAGTCAGGAATGGGAGACCTTAGAAAATTACATGGTTAATTTAGAGGTCCAATTTGCTAAAGCACATTTAATTGTAATAGGAGATTTTAATGCCAAAATTGGACCCAATAATGGCACACTTTTTTCATCTCATGATTGGCATCTCAATCAACAGGAGGATCATATATTTGATTATAATAGACACTCTAAAGATGCTAAGATTAATTATGCCAGCATATATTTTGCCCAGATTGCAGGACGTCTTGGCTTAAAAATAATTAATGGGAAGCCATGGTTCGAAACACGTGGTGAATATACACATATATCATTGACAGGCAGTAGTACAATTGACTGTGTTTTAGTCTCCAAATCTATTTATAAGTTTATAACAATTTTTTCTGTAGTAGATAGAACTGAAAGTAACCATTTCCCCCCTTTCATTCTCAGATTCTCCACTAATATTCATTTAAGGCCCCAATACAGTGGATATCTCAATAGTAAAAGTTAGACACAGAAGGCTGAGATGGACCGGTAACATGAGTTGTAAGAGTTAAAAAACACTAAACTAATCTACATGCAATCAATTGAAAAACTGTATTGTTGACTCACAAGATGCACAATCTGCTCTGGAAAATTACTTATTGCTCCTCACAGTGTTGGCTATAACTCTAGGGAGCATGAAGAAGAGACCTAGAATCTCCAGACATAAGAGGATAACAACAGGTTTGGACAAAGATTGCTTTGAGACTGAAAATGCCCTAAGGATCTGCTGACTCTTGTCTAAAATACATTATAATTTTTAAAAATTATAAAAATTTGGTGATAAAGAAAAATAAGGATATCAGACAAAAGCAATGGTCAGAACTAATAGATGCTTCCTTGTGTAAAAATATCAGGCAGCTTTGGCTATGTTAAGGCATGTGATGCAGCAGCCAAGAAAGCCAATGCAATTCTCGGCTGCATCAATAGGAGTATGGTGTCTAGATTGAGGGAGGTACTGGTACCACTCTACTCTGCTTTGGTTAGACCTCATCTTGAATACTGTGTCCAGTTCTGGGCACCCCAATTCAAGAAGGACATGGTCAAGCTGGAGCAAGTCCAGAGGAGGGCAACCAAAATGGTGAGAGGCCTGGAAGCCATGCCCTATGAGGATAGACTTAGAGAGCTGGGTATGTTTAGCCTGCAGAAGAGAAGGTTAAGAGGGGACATGATAGCCATGTTTAAATATTTGAAGGGATGCCATGTGGAGGAGGGAGAAGGCTTGTTTTCTGCTGCTTCAGAGACCAGGACAAGGAGTAATGGATTCAAGCTGCAGGAAAGGAGATTCCACCTGAAACTCAGGAAGAACTTCCTGACAGTCAGGGCTGTCCGGCAGTGGAATATGCTGCCTCGGAGTGTAGTGGAGTCTCCTTCCTTGGAGGTTTTTAAGCAGAGGCTTGATGGCCATCTGTCGGGAGTGCTTTGAGGGTGTTCCTGCATGGCAGGGGGTTGGACTGGATGGCCCATATGGTCTCTTCCAACTCTACATTTCTATGATTCTGTGAATCTGGAGGGATCACCAGACTGTAACATATCACCACATATATGAGAAGACTATTTATCCATTCTGTTCAGAGCCAGTGTGTGTGGGGTGGGTGGGTAGTAGTATGAGACAGTAACATTAGAAACATCAAATTCCACTCTATCAAACCTACCCGATGTTCCAAAGTGGCCACTTGTGATCCAACATGAGGTAAAATCACTAATCACTGCAATCAGATCTGGCAAAGCTCCAGGCTCTAATCTTGACTGAATCATTAAAAATTAACATCACATAGTGGGCACTGTTACCAGCACACACACCTCCCGGATTCGATATGGTTTAATTGGTGAAATATATTTAATTTGCAAAACATGTTAATTGACATGGATATAAAATGGACCCTGATGTGACTGTAAGGCCAAGCTGGGCAGAGGAAAAACACTGGCTGAACATATGCATTGCAAAGTAGTCAGAGATTCTCTCTTGGCATAGCCCAGTCATTGTCAGGAAGTCACCAAGTAACTACAGAGATAACAGGCTTAAACTAAGCTGTAATGACTCTGCTGTCAGACAATAGTGACAGAAAGTTCCCACCAAATCACTGTTTGTTTCAACCCTATTGACTCGTGCATTTTCCACATTATATACACATTCATCCACCATTACAGCGCTATCATGACAGCCATTAACTCTTTGTCACCTAACACTAAGATAATTAACACAGTCCAGACCTCATTGTCTGCTTTGCAACCTCCATTGTTTATTCACCCATAAAGCCATTCACACCCATGCCCTCCAGGTTGAAATTAGGTATAAAAGCCCCCAGTTTTGAACAGTCAGACACAGTATCTCACTTGCTGAATCCCACGCTGTTGCTCTGATTTCCAAATGAGTACTGTCCTTAGACGCAAGTCTAAGCCACATCACTGCTTCCTTTGCTGCTCTCTGGATTGGTAATTATCACCCAAAATCCTGAAACTTCGCTATCTACCTTTCCACTCTTTCCTTCAGTTAGCCTTGTGTGAGTGTTTGGATCTTGCATGATTGCATGATTGATTTCTCTTTAATATTTTAGTTTACATTTTAGTTTACATTTGAAATCTCTAGCTTGTTCTTTCCTGTGGAGACTCTGTAAACATTGGTAGAAGATCTCATTAGGTTACCCCTGTCTTGCAGGCCTTATAATTGAGCTAATTAATTTCCCACATGGAGACACTGGCATTGCAGGTGGACCCTTGAGTCATCCATATTTGAGGGTAGCAGCACCTTTATTGGCAAACATCTTTACACGCATCATCTAGACAGCTCAGTTACCAAATTGCTTGTCTCAAGCCATCATAATACCCATATGTAAAAAAGGAGTCACAATGAACCTGACAGATTACCAACCCATCAGCTTATTGTTGGTAGTAGACTAAATATATGGTCACTATCTTAATAATCAATAAATAGAATGGGTAGAGGCTGAAGATATTCTTGGAAATGAGCAAGCTGGTTTTGGGAAAGGAAAGACAGTTATTGATCACTATGTAGTTTTGAGCCACTTGGCAGAGAAATTCTCTTATGCCCAAAATACTAACTTATATGCCGCTTTTATAGATTTAAAATTGGTTATTGATTCGGTATCTAGAAATAGGCTCTGGGCCAAACTCCTTGCTTCCTAAACTGATAAAAGATTACTTAGGTTAATTATGAACTTATATAGACATTCTACAATACAAATGAGATATACAGTGAAAGGTAATCTCAGTAAAACTATCCCTAATGGAAGAGGGGTGCATCAAGGATGCATTCTCTTGCCCATGCTATTTAACATATATCTGAATGATTTTGCTGCACACTTTAAATCTTGTACCCCACACAACTGGTCTCAGTCAACATCCTTCTACTTTTGTATGCAGATGATGTTGACCTCCTTTCCTTCGCCAAAGTTGGATTGAGATGACTGTTAAGAACTACTGTGGTGAAAATCAGTTAAACTTCAATGATTGTAAATTCAAAATCATAACCTTTTCTAAAAATCACTCCATGACCAACTGGGTAATAAATGGCAATAAAACTCAGCAGATTAAGTACCTAGGCATTATCTTCCAAGCTTCCAGATTGTCAGAAGTACAAGGCTGAAACAGTTCAGTACTCAAAATAATGGCAGTAAAGTAATGGTCTGCAAAAGAGGTCAATTTATACTTGCTGCTTGCAGAATATATCAGGCTAAGGTTCTACTTCAATTGTTGTTTGGCATTCCACTGTGGATTTTGGATTTCACTTCACTAGTAGAAAGAATTTTATCAACTTTACATAGGAAATTGTTTGGAGTACCAAACTGTGTGTTCCATCAGCAGTATTACATATAGAACTTGATTGTTCATCATTAGAGTATACTGTATGGAGATGGGCACTAGGGTATTGGTTAAGACTCCTTTGTGCAGATCCAAAGATGGGTTATATCAGCCCTATGCAGAAAGACACATATAGAACAAAATCTTCCAAAGAGGTTAATGAAAAATTTCACAGACTAGGCCTCTCAGAGAGCTTCCTAGGATCTTACGATTAATTTGTCCACAGTAAAGTTGATCTTTACAAAGAAATTAGGGATATTGATATTCAATACTCCTTGTCTGCTGCATGCACTACTTGCTCCCCTATTAATCTAGGTTTGTCATTTAACCTGAATGTGGGTGTTAACTATTTAGAAAATTTGACTATCCCAAAATATTGCTTGGCATTTAACAAAGCTAGATTTTATGTAATATCATCTGCCATATTAGAGGACCAGTTCCAATAAACTGACTATAATAAACATGTGTGCTGTTGTCAAACAAGGCTAACAAAATCTGTACTGTATGTTCTTTTCTCATGTACCTTTGACAAGGATGGAAGCTAATAACACCAATACTAAGTTTCCAGGAAAACCTTCGGATTGGTATTGGAGACACAGTTAAGAGATACAAAAAAAAAAGGAAAAAAAAGGAAGAAATTGCAAAGTTCGGACTTCCGGTTTGGCAATGGCACCGTGACAAGGCTCTCTGTGAAGCTCTGTGTGAGAAGAACCTTTGTTAGATGGCAGAAGACAGTCGGTGATTACATCGAACCAACCAGACCTCCCCTTGGTATAGGGGGATCAAAAAGGGGCTCCGGAGATCGGAATTTGCCACCCAGCTTCCATCTGAGCGAGGAAATCGTGTAAGATGGCAGCAGATGGGATGAAGAGGATCGGAGGAGCCACCGCCATCTGACAGCACTTGGGCATACAAGCGGTGCCCGCAGACTGTTTTTAAAAGAACTTCGGCTGAAGAATGAACGGAAGGTCCAGCATTTCATCCTGTAGAGACTTAAAACCATTAAAGGATCCGGAGGGTAAGGAATTCAGAAAGAGGAATATTATATTATGTGGGGAGTGTTGCATGTGGTGGAAGGTGAGATGAATATAATACACACTAGCGGGCAGAACATGTGCTTCGGGAGCCATTATTGGAAAGCTAGCAGAAAACTTTAGACTTCCAAGCTTACCCACTTCCCTTATACATTATAAGTTTGGACAAGATTGATTTAATGCTAGACTCTCACTTGGATATAAAATCATCACTAGAACATTTTCCACTTTTGAATAAGACTTTAACTTTCTGATTTTTGACAAAGGAGAGGAAGCGGGCTTTTCAGTGTTTGTAAAGAAGGAAATATAAGGGAAAGGGATTAAAGAGAGGCTACGTGATAAAGAGACTTTAATGGCGACTGCAGAGAAGAGAATTGAACTATACTAAAGTTGGGTGGAATACAATTGTAAATTTTACAGATTGGGAAAACTTCCTTATATAAATTTGAGCTGGAGACATGCCAAGGGAAGAAAAGAAGAAAAGAGATTGTGTAGAGATCTGGGATATAAAGTTTGATCAAGGACTGGGGAAGCGAAGGAAGAAGAGGAAAGCGTAGGAGTGAAGCGACAGAACGAGAAAGAAAATGGAAAATGGAACGAAGGGATAGAAGCAGTTAGCCATATAACAGCGCCTTGGGATTTGAGTTTAAGTATAGTTAGATCGTGGGACAGTAAAGATTATAAATGCTAAAAGTATCAGTAGAATAAATTACTTGATTACTTAATACTGTTTTTTACTTCCTAAACTCTACAGAATATTGCATAGTGGTTATTGAATTTCATTCTATCAATTGGTTATTATTGCTATTTCTATTATAAATTTAAAATGATTATTATCATTATTTTTCTGATAATTGATGAATTGATGATAGAGATTTGTGATCACTTATCACAGAATAATATTGATTAGAAGAATATAATATATTAGTTAGAAGATTAAGGTTTGGCTAAGGAATTGATTATTAATCTGATTAAAGACAGTATTTTTATGAACTGAATTTAATGTTATAAAGCTATATAGAACTGAATAGAGTCTATAGAGTGAAAAAATAGTAATCTGGAGTCTAATATAAGTATAGTGGGACAATAATTATTTATGATAAAAGAGCTTCTAAAACCTATTAAACTGCCAATATCAATATTACCAACATGGGGAATCTCCATGGATACTAGAAAGACATCAAAGGCGACAAAGATGACTTCGCAAGCTGCAATCACCAGCCAATGGAAATTATCCTTGGAACCTATATTGAAACCGGAACAGACTAAAACGGATCAATATCAACTAACATTACTGGAGGAGCTAACAAATATAAAATTAGAAATAAGGCAAGAAATGAAAGATCTTAGAGGAGAGATGAAACAAGATTTTAAAACTGAACTGAAAGGAATAAAAATAGCACTAGGAGGACTGCAAGAAGACTTAAAGATTACACAGAACTGGGTAACAACACTAGAGACAAAGATGAAAGAGACAGAAGAATCTATAGAACACTTGACAAGGCAACAGGACCAACTTTTGGATGAGAAAGAATTGGCAGATTTGAAAGCAAGAGAAAATTATATAAAAATTAGAGGACTGATGGAGCGCAAGGAGGAAAATTTATATGAGACTTATCCCACCTTTAGCGGAATATTTAAATATATCCTTAGAAAAGAAGGAGTGGGAAATTGACAAAAATTGTTAGATAGAATCCAGAATTGCGAAAGAGAGAAAACTTCCACAGGATGTAATGATACAACTGGTACGTAGGAAAACTAGAGAAGAAATAATTCAAAAAAGCTTGGAAACTGATTTGATAATTGATAAAACTAAAGTATACATATACAAAGATATACCACCGAGGATTCTAAGGAAAAGAAATGAATATAGATTTTTAACAACATTTCTAAAACATCAAAATATATCATACCGATGGGAAAAATTAGAAGGCCTTAGTTTCTGATTTTGGGAAAAGCAATTTAGAATTAAAATGGTACAGGAAGACAAAATATTCATGAAAATATATGGAAAAGAACAATGGAGACAGAAGCCACAAAATGAAGAAGATAAAGAAAATTTGCAATCGGAGACCAGAATGAAGGACGTCCCAGAACGGAAAAGTGAAGA
>CAOLHI010006020.1:0-95501 GCA_948474755.1 Ctenosaura bakeri | reverse complement strand
GGGAAGTCCTCGCTGTCTCTGAACTGGGGGACAAAGCTGGGCGGCTGCCTCAGGCTGGAGGGAGGGAGGGAGGGAGGGAGGGAGGGGGCGCCAGCTCTGGCCTGTCCCCCCAGCCGTGCTGCCTCTTCCCACCCAGTGGCTGCAGGATGGGGGTGGGCGAAGAGGGGCCGGTGCCTCTCCGGGAACAGGAATGGGAAGCAAGACTGTGCAGTGCAGGGAGGGGTAGCCAAGGGGGCAGGAAGACCCTCGGAGGCTCTGGAGGCAGCCTCGTTCCACATGACTTTCCTCATAAATGTTGCTGAGATGGTCAAAATATTTGGGAAATGTTATGGAGCGTTATTTGAACTTCTGTGAAGTGTGATGCCACAGGGCAAGTTATTGTAATGCCACGGAGCATGTGCAGAGTGCACTTCTCCATCTGGGCTGGAGGAGAATGCAGGGCAGTTGAGTTGTGAACTGACAGTAAGGCAGAAAAGAGCATCCTAAGTGGGCAGCTGCCCCACAACCCACTTCACCTGTTCCTTTTTTGGGAGGACGTGACCTCAGCACCTCAAATCTAGAGGCTACACACTCCCCTTCCGCTAGGGAAATTCTGTCAAAGAAACCTCGCTGACCCAGTGGTGGGGAGGCAGATGTTCAGTGGCGCCTGAGTGGTCGCCCTCTCCCCTTCCTACCAGGAGAAGATCAGCAAGATGAAAGCCAATGAGGCCCGTCTGGAGGCGGACAAGCGACGGCTGAAGGAGGTCTTGGACGCCTCTGAGACCCGGGGGACCAAACTGGAGCTGCTCAGGCGGTCGCTGGAGGGGGAGCTGCAGCGGGCCAGGCTGGTGCTGAGTGACCGGGAGACGGAGATCCAGGTGCTGCGCGATCGCATGGACCTTCTGCAGAGACAGGTAAGGTCCTGGCAGCCCTCTTGACCCTCAGCCCCCCTCACTTGGGGTCAGAGTGCCAGGGCTGAGGGGGGCAGCTGTGGGATGGCACCCTCCTGCCCCTTTCCTCCTCAGTGTCAGTCCTACTTCACTATGTGGCAGGGGAACCCTGAAGTTGGGTGGGGGCAAAACAGTGCCTTCCTTCTCCCCCCCCCACCGTGTCCAAGTAAGTGTCCCAGTGGGAGGCTCACAAGCAGCGTGGCATGAGTGTGGCAGCCCTTCTTCCCACTCAAGGCCCTCAGCCACTCCAGTGGGTGGAGGGAGCAGGGAAAGGGATGTGGCCTCTGGCCGTCAGGATGACCCCGGAGGCCTTGGGCTCCATCCTTCTACGGGGCAGGGGGGCAGCCTGGGGGAACAGTCCCCATCCCTGCATGCTCACTGCTGCCGTGCCTTTCCAGGTGTCAGAGAGTGAGATGAAGGCCAGCAACCTGCAGCTGTCTCTGGACCGTGCCAACCTCTCGCTCGCGAAGGCTGTGGAGGCTGAGGGCTCCCTGAAGGAGAAGGTCCAGGGGCTTAGCACCTCCCTCTCAGAGAGCCACGGTGCTGCCGGCTCAACCCAGGAGAAGGTGCTGCAGCTGCAGAAGGCCCTGACAGCCAGCGAGCACGACCGGAGGGTCTTGCAGGTACTGTGAGGGGGGTGCAGAGTCGGAGGCCCTGTGGGCAGCCTCCCGCCACGGTCCAGGGCACCGCTGCCATCTGGCTTCTTCGCAAGCGGCACCCTTTCCACTTGTTAGTCTCTGCGCCCTTTCAGGAGCGGCTAGACGTGGCCCGCCAGAGTGCCTCAGAGGCCAAGAAGCAGAACGGAGGCCTCTCGGAGCAGCTGCAGGCCCTGAAGCAGGAGCTGGCCGAGCAGGAGTTGCGGAAGGAGGAGCTGGAGGGGCTGCTCAGGCAGCGGGAGGAGGTGAGTGGGCGCCTCTCTTACTGGGGAGGGGGCCAAGTTGGGCCATGAAGAGCCAGGAGTGCCCTGGGGGTGGGTGGGCAGCATGCCATGCAGCCCAAAGAGGAGAAAATTCTGAGCCCCCAAAAAGGCATCTTGTGACCGGTTGTATAAATGTTGCACATCGACAATATGTGTAGCAAGAGCCACGGGACCCTTGCTGTGCTGGGAGTTCTCTGGCCAGTGTCGTCACTGAGCTCCCCCAGCGGTTTCAGGGACTTCTAGTGGGGGGAGGGCCAAGCAGCAGCACCAGGGAGGGGCTCGGGGGGTGATGAGGAGAGGGGTCCCGGCCTGGAGCAGTGCCGGGCTTCTCCAGAATGCCTGCGGGTTGTGTCTGGGTGCCCCGCTGCTTGCGTGCCTTGTCCCCAGCTTCCGATGCTGTTGCTGCAGCTGCTGCGCCAGCACCAGGAGGGCGAGGCAGGGGCCCTGCGGAGTCTGCAGCGGGCACAAGAGGACTGGCGCCTCCTCCAGGAGCGACTGGGGAGCCTGCAGCGGGCGCTGGCCCAGCTGGAGAGCGAGAAGAGGGAGGCCGAGCGCTCCTCCCTGCGCCTGGAGAAGGATCGGGATGCCCTCAAGAAGACCCTCGAGAAGGTGAGTGGCTGGGACCCCCCTGGGTCCCTCAGGAGGGGGCTGTCCACATGGGTAGCTGAAACAGGCTGGGGGCTGGGGAAAGAGAGAGGAAGGGGGCTGACCTCTTGCTGGGCAGTTTGTGAGTCGGCAGGGAGGAAAGGACCAAGGTGAAGTCCAGGCAGTCCCATGGGACTCACTGCCACAAGAACTCGGAAGAGGGCCCAAGCGAGAAGGTTCTGGGACAGAGCAATTCAACAGGGAGGGCAGGGCCGGGAGTCCCCAGGCTCTGTCTCCAGGCCCAGCCCGAGGCGAGGGGGGCCTCACCCTTTAGAGAGTGGGGAAGAGGCTGGTGAGAGGCCACTGAGTGGGAGGCCCTCCTCCAAGTGCCCGGAGGGGGGTGAGATGGCCTTCCTGGCATTGCCAGACCTCTGAGTGACCTCTCTGTTTCCGGGGGAGGGAGTGGAGTTGACCTTTGGTGCAAACTCTTTGCAGGACCTTTCAGGCAGTGGCTCCCACTTTAAAATCCCATATTTTTAGGTTTGGCCCTGATTTGTGGGTGTTTCCTGCCAGAAACGTTTTTGTGGGAAAGATCCAAAGGAGCAGAAAAATTAAAATGGGAGGTGGTGGTGGTGAGCTGCTTTGCCCCTGCTTGTGGATCTTGTCTGGGGAGGCAGGAGGAGAATTCTTTGGCAGCCTGTCCTTTTAAAAAATCAGGGAGCATCTGAGCATATGCAGAATGCTCTCCCCTCTCCCCACCTCCAAGCAAGCGGCGGCTTCTCTTTGCCCCCACAGGTGGAGCGAGAGAAGCTGAAAAGCCACGAGGACTCTGTGCGTCTGTCGGTGGAGAAGGGGCACTTGGATCGGTCCCTGACGGGCGTGGAGCAGGACCTGGCGGAGGCGCAACAGCGGATCCGGGTGCTGGAGGTATCCCCCCTTCCCCCTCTCCCCCTCACACACTGAGAGGAGTTCCCTGGGCTTTGCCCCCTTGCCCTCCAAAGAGGCCCCAGCGCCCTCTGCCTCTACCAGGGTCACCCCCCGGGGGGACTTCTGCCCGTGGCCACCATAGACGGGGGCACCTTGTCTGGAATGTGTCTGGTCTCTGCGCCCTCTCTGGACAGGAACCTCCTCACCCTGCCTTACAGCTCATCGTGGGGAGTGGCTGTGCTGCAGGGAGCCAGTTGTGTGCCAGGCTGGTGCTCAGTGGGAGTAGGAGGGGTTGCTGCTGGTGTAAGGCTGGCCCTCCAAGAAGAAAGGAAGGGAGGAAGGTGCCCGGGACCTCACTCTTAAGGACTAGGAACTTGGTTCAGATGCTGCTAAATGGAAGCAGAAGTTGCTGGGTTCCTGTTTGGGCAGTGCCCAGGGAGTGTGGGAGCAAGGGAAGGCTGCTGCCTTGCTTTGGGGGAGTGGGGGCCAGGAAGCCCTCCCTCCCTCCCTCATGCTGGTGCCTCTTCTGCCTCACCAGTCGCAGGTGGCAGACCTTGAGCAGCCGCAGGGCACGGCCGAGGTGCCCACCCGGCCAAGGCAGGATCTCCCGGGGGAGAGGGAGGGGGAGTATCTTCGTGGTGCCCACCTCCCAGCAGCGCGCGCCTCGGATGCCCGCGAACGAGCCCACCGGCAACGGATCAAAGTCCTGGAGGAGCAGGTGAGCTCAGCCCCCTGCCGAAAGGTGGCCCTGTCCGCCCCTGAGCCAGGCTGAAGGGGCTCTGTCCTGCTGTCCCGCTCCCTCTTTCCACAGATCTGTGCGCTGAAGGAGCAGCTCCAGCGGCAGGCCCGAAAGGGCTACTTCCCCGCCTCCACCGCCATCCTGTCAGGCAACTAGTTCCTCTGAAGGCTGCTGCCATGGGGGCCCCAGTTGGCCCAGGGGACCAAAGGCCAGCACACATTGGCATCTTTGAGCTTGGATCAGCAGCACAGAGCATTCCGGGGGTCCACAGGAGAGCAAGAAGGGGGAAAAGGGGTTAGCCCTTTGGGGAAAGCATTAGGCCTTTTCTGGGACAAATCGGAATCAGCTCTGGCACCCATTTTCTTGGGACAAAAAAACTGCACCCACAACAGAGAGGCAGTGGCCATTCGGGGCTGGTCTCCTTTGTGGAAGGTGTGGGGGGAAGGAGGGTCTTCTCCCCTGGCCAGAGGAAATGGGCCGCAGCGTCCCAGCCCTCCAGGGATAAAGTCTCCCCCTCTCTCAGGGAAGGGTCCTTCCCCCCCCCAATAGCATCTAGCAATACACTGGGGAGGGGGAGCCGCTTGTTTTTGTCTGTGATTCTCAACAGAAGGGCCAGCAGGACACCCTGGCCGCCTGTTTGGTCCTTCCTTGCACTGTTCCCCTCTTGGTAAATGTGACCAAGTTTTTCTTTTAAGCAAAACGTAGACACTAATTGAATGCACATATGTGCGTGTACATGTATATTTCTTATTTTTTAATGTCATGTAACAATTAATCAAGGAAAAGTAGAAAGCTATTTTTATACTGATGGTACTGTAGTTATGGCTACCCCTGAACCTCGTCTCCTGCTCCCCTCGCGGGCAGGTGCCGGCTGGCTCAGAATAAAAGCCTCTTCTCCTACGTGTTTTGTCCCTGTTCCTGTCCTCCCACCAGCCCTCCAGGTTTCCAGCATCCTTGCAATGGGGAGAGGAGGACCGAAATGCAAAGGTTCTCTTGGTGATTCTGCCAGAAAGGCTTTATAACAAAAGAGGTGACACTTCTGGTTTATTTTTAATGGTTTAAACATTTTTTAGAAAAGGAAGAAATAGGAGTTACTCATACAAAAAGGAAACTCATAAGTTGGGGGAGGTAAAATCTGTAGCCCTGGGCTTGGGAGATCTAATGTGCCACTGATCAGGGGCGGCAGCAGCCACAGCTCTCGGTCACAGCCCACAAAGCGGCAGCTTCTGTGAGAGAACGGAGTGGGTGGGGGGCCGGGGCCACACCAGGGCTGCAGACCAGGCAGCTTCCATTTTAAAAAGAAGCACACAAGGAAAAAAACAAGTACGGTAATATAAAATGTTGTGTGTGTGTGTGTGTGCAGACACATACACGACTATTAAGGAGCACATAAGACTTTTTTTTATGGCCTCTTGTGCACCATGTTTTGACAGAACGGGCAGCAAAGGAGGAAGGCGCCAGGCCCAGGGTTGCTCTTGTCCCTTTGGTGGCTGTGGACAGAGCTGTGGCTTTTGCATCTGTGGCACAAAATCCCCCCCCTGCTTGTGCTGCAGCGCCCACCATTCCGGCTTAGCAGCTGCCGCAACTCCTAGCGCAAGAAATGGCCACGGTCTGGCAGAGGCCGCTGGTCGCCATGATGCCGCACTTGGAAAACTTGTCACGACAAAGGTCGGCTGCAGAGAAGACAGGAGGAGGGTACCCGTGAGGGAAACTGCCCAGAAGGGCTCAGCTGGGCCACCCTGGGATGGCACAGCCCGTTCCCCTGGCAGCAGGGAGGGGGAGATTCCAGGAAGGAAATGCCCACCCAAAAGTTCCCCTGCAGTCGCTGTTGAGGAGCAGCCTCCCCAGGACTGAGGGCCCCTGCTCTTTGCTCTGGGACCCTGGGAGGGTGGTCTTTGGCAGACCTGTTGCCCCACCTGCCCACAACCAGACTTGTTCAGGTGACTGCCATCCTGCAGTGGGTGGTACTCTAAAGGTGGAAGTTGTTAGCTGGCCCCGTGCTTACCTCTGAGGAGCTCTTCGTGGGCACAGACCGTGCGGACACAGATCTCCTTATTGATCACATAAACCCGGCGGAGACTGGCGGGAGCAAGGGGAAAGAAAAAGGGTCACACCCCCTGCGGGCACAGCAGAAGGCAGCGGGAAGAATCTGCACTTCCGCCCCTTGTGGGCATATCCCGGCACGTGTGTCCAGGAAGAGTCACTTGCATGAGCAGGCCCTACCAGGCCCCAAGTGAAACGCCACCGGCTGGTCCTGTGATTTAGGGAAGGCAGCG
Source organism: Ctenosaura bakeri (assembly GCA_948474755.1). Lineage (NCBI taxonomy): Eukaryota > Metazoa > Chordata > Lepidosauria > Squamata > Iguanidae > Ctenosaura > Ctenosaura bakeri. The sequence continues at coordinate 89,126 of CAOLHI010006020.1, read as the reverse complement.
CCAGGCTCCGTATGCATTCCGTGGAAACACAGCATCACGGAGCTGGGGGAGGCCATGAGGGCCGTCTAGTCCAACCCCATTCTGCCAGGAAAGATTCGCAAGTCCCCAGTCCTGGCCCAAGAAGCTGAACAATGAGCAGCTCGCTATTTTAATCCAGTGCCTCTCTGACTTCCCACTGTTTGGGACGGAAGTGCCATCTGTTACCAGGATTTTGGAGAAAAGGGGACAGTTCTAAATATACAGGCACAAGAACTCAGACACACCGCCCCATCCTCTTCTTCAGGACCCTCCACCCTCTACATTCTTCAGAGCCACCTCAGAAACCTCTTATTCTGAACAGCCGAATCATTTTGCTAAAACATTTAACTAGCTCTGTTGGCTAACCACTCTGGGAAAGAGAGAAGACACCCGGGCACTGGCCTAGGAAATTGGGGATTGGGCAGTCTTTTTCTGCCTGGCTGGAAGAGATTGTTGGGCGAGGACGTCCCTCCCAGGATACTCTCCACCACAGCAGGCAAAACAGATGCACAAAGGTACATAAATACATACAGATCTCCCATGCACGCACAGAGCGATGACAGGGCCAGAGATCTGGAGGCCAGTCTATTCAGCAGTTGCGCGAGAGCAGCACAAGGGCCCAACTCTAGTGTGGCTGGAGAAGATGCCCTGGGCTCGCCCGACCTCAAGTGGCAGCCAGTGAGCAGCAGCAGCAGCTACCTGTGGAGCCTCACCTGTAGAAGCAGATCTCATTCAGGCACTGCTTGCAGGGCTTGTGGACCGAATAGAGCCGAGTGCAGGGGTACTGTTCCTCCTGGCAGTCTGGAAGGGAAACATGCCGGGCACAGTTACCGGAACCCACCGCCAAGACACGTTCTATGCTGACCCTGTTGGTGCCTTCCCTTTGCCGGCATGGATACGCCCCACGCCAGTGCACCCTCATCTTGTCACCCACAAGTGAGTAATGCCAGGGGAGGGGCGGCTAGTGCAGCTCTGTGGTATCCAAGGGTGGCAGAGAGTCCTCCCATGGCACAAATGCTGTGAGAATGCAGAGCAAAGCACTGTGCGGTCTCCTTCTGGAACGAGGAAAGGGTGAAGATGGCAAGGCTGCCTGGTTGGCTGAGGAAGGAGAAGGAGTCCTGTCCACCTCTAGGTGCCTCCTCCCCCTCCCACTACAGAGCACACGCAGGGCAGGAGGGGGGGCCCAGATGGCTGTGGCTGAGCACTGGGAGTGTGCTGCTCTCCCCAGTCCTGCTCTTCCGAGCCAGTAAACCTGCTAACAGCACTAGCAGTGATGATCAACTATGGGCATCACAGTAATTCCTCGCACAAGACATCAAAAGGTTCCACTGTATCCATTCACAAACCTACCCAGTGGTCCAGGTTCAGTGGGCTCTGTCTCAGCAGCGTCTGGCAAACGGGTGGAAGAGGAAAAGAGGCTTAATGACCCCGACAGCACAGGTAGGAACAGAGCAGTCTCAGAGCAGAGAGCAAAGTCCAGCATTAAAAAGAAACCCACTTCGCCTGCGGAGCCCCTCTTAGAAATGGAGAGTTTTCCATAGTTATGTGCCATGCTTTCTGTGTTTAGTTTATGGCTGGTAGCTGTCCTGTGCCGGCACGTGTTTCCCTGGGGGCTGCATCTCCATTCTGTTGCTTCCCCCGTTTTTTCTTCTTGGGGAGAACTGCAGTGTGAGAACAAAGGCAGGCAGCAGCCCTCTGAGGTCAGACAAGCTACTTCTGTGAGAGCTGGGGAGACGGCTTTAGGGACCATGTGTCATGCACGAAACAAGGCACCGGAGAGATGAAGAAAAACATTTTGGCATTCTCCCTGGACAGCTCAGCCACATGGGCAGTTCATCACAGAACCAAAGCATTCTTCCTTTCCACAAGACACTGCGAACAGCCAGGGAGGTGAGCTGGGTTTACCCTCTGGGCGCAGGTTACAGCCCATGTCTGGGTCTGGCTTGCTTGTCTTCCAGTGGGTCGCACTGAGCCTTTCAGAAGTTTATGAAGCTCTCTGGAGCACAGGGGAAGCCTCCCCCAAGGGCTCAGGGGTAGGACCAAGAAGGGACCGACTCAAGACAGAAGCAGAGCTCCCCAGAGCAGGGCGGAGAGCCTGATGAGCTTACCATGGGTTGGGGCAGGGATGACTTCCTGCTGGTTCTGCTGTTGTGACTGGTACTGGTACTGCTCCTCAGGGGTTTGCGGGGAGATGTCTGCAACGGAAAGCCAGGTGCTCACCTCTGCTCAGTCTGGCCCCCACCCCGACCAAAGCCTGGGGCTGGCTTGTGTGCGCCCACTCTTGAAGGTGAAGAAAGGGAAAGCCACTCACCATTGCCAGGATAATCGTAATAGTCTTGACTTTCTAGAAAGCAAGCAAAGAGAAAACATCTCTCTTTATACTCCTGAAGGAAGGAGCAGCGGCTGCCTATTTGGGACGGGAAAGCCTGAGGCAGGAAGTCATGTCACCTCCCGGGCAGATTCCGCCCTTGGCAATACCCAGGAGGGTGCCAGCCTTGCAGGGCCCCCTTCTTTGGCAAAAAAGGTGATGTCCCCTGAGAAGGGTGGAAAGCGAGGCCCAAGGAGAAAGCAAGGCACTCACCTATTTCATACGGCACGTACGGTGTGTCATGGTAGGCCGGATCCTCGATGTCATACTGTCCCTGGGCCAGGAGACCTGCTTTCAGAGAGCAAAAAGGGGGCGAGGGGGAAACGGGGTTTCTCTGCCTGCCCACAGCAGAGAAAGGGGCAGAGAGGACTCCGAGGCGTGGCATGGTGACCACCTCCACCCCCTGCTGAGTACCAGTAGCAGTGACTCAGGATGTACAAGAGTCAAGGGGGACCCCCACCCACCCCGGCCCCCAGGGCCTCAACAGTTGCCCACTGAGGAGGAAAGGGAAGGGGGAGTGAGGCTGTAGGGGATGGGGCTTTGAGAGAGGGGCTACCGGCTTTTGGGATGCAGAGTTTAAAAGACTCCTTGTTCTCCTCCTCCTCCCGCTGCACAAAGCCCAAAGGGGTGCCAAAGCATTCTCTCCCCTGCCCCCTCAAGGAAAGGACACAGCCGGCATGGGGGGGGCAGCTCCCCTGCCCTCAACGTCTGCCCATCTACTTGCATGGTCTTATCCTGGCAACAGCTCTGTCTCTGTGGATGAGGCTGAGCGAACAGGGCCCTCAACGGCCGTGCTCAGTGCCCACGCTTCCTTCCAGTACCCTCTGCCCATGCCCCAAAGCATCGTGACAATTATTCCCCACTTGCCATTTGGACAAGACCTGGGGCTGGGCCCAGATCTAAGTTAGGAAGAAAACAAGGTGGCTGCTATTAAAGCCAGGCAGAGTTCCAGCACAGCTACCCCGGGAAGGACTCCTTTGCAATCTGTCATGGCACTGAGATGGCAGCAGAGCGTGGGGAGGGGATGGAAGGGGGGCTCCCCACTCACCTGGGAGGCAGAGAAGGAAGAGGGACAGAGCCTTCTTCATGCTTGGCCAGGGAACAATGGTTCTGGGTGCGTAAAACTTTGCCAGGGGGACTGGAAGAAAAAGTGGGGAGGGGAGAAGAGAAGAAAGTTGATGGCAGCGCACCAGCAAAACACCCCAGCTCTGCTTTTAGGGTAAAGACACCCACTTGGACTCTATGTATAAAATTTTGTCTAGTTTTAAATTAAGGTAACCTTAGTTAATTGCTTTGTACTGTCACCAGCTGCCCATTAGATGTTCTCTTGTGAAAATGAAGGGAAGGCAATACACCAGTGCCACCTTCCTCCCGTGCCAGTGTCCAGGGCAATGGGGGAAGAGAGGGGGCCTGAGGGGGTGCTGAGCAGCCCCAGAACCTGCCCAGCCTCAGCCAAATCCATGCTGCCTTTTTAATGCACCCGGGCCCTAATACCCTTGGCAGAGAATCTGGGGGATTTACGGCTGTGTTTACTCACCAGTCAGCATAACACGCAATGGGCCTACTCTGGGTTGGACTGAGCAACAGGATCCCAGCCACTGTTTTCAGGGGCAACCTGTGAAAAGGGGGAGCCTAATCCTGAAACCGTCTGTAAGTCTCTTGACACAACACAGAAAAAATCACAGGAGACCAACTGCCGGGCACAGATTCAGCCCCCGCTTCTGTGGGCACCCTTGGATGGCATCTCAAGAAAGCCAAATTCCTAGGAAAGTGAGCCCTCACTCCCCAACAGGGACCCCCTTACCTTGGGTCAGAAATGGACTGTCTGCAGGCACAGAATGCCAGGAGGCCCCCCACCCTCCACCTCTGAGGGCCTGGAAAGGAGGCCCCTCTGCTCCCCTCCTCTCCCCTCCCGCCAGCTCTCAGCTCTTTTTGCAGACTCTGAAAGGCGACTGTTGACCCTATGCCCGTTAGCAGAACCAACACAGGCCCGCTGGGTGGCGTGGGATCCCTCCGGGGCTCTGGGCACAAAGCCACCAAATGTGTGGCAGGGTGGTGGTGTTGCTGGGGGGGGGCGGGGAGACGCCACACTGCGATTGTGAGGACTGTGCCCGAGGACAAGCCCTGGAAGGCGAGCACAAACAGCTCCATCAAGGTCCTGGGGCCTCGCTTTGTTGACTGCACCTGGACCCAAAGGACACAAGGGGGCCCTTCTGCCAAGGGGTGCTTGTCTTGGGGACCCAAAGCCTTTCTGAAGAAGGGGCTAGTTCCCCATGCCGCAGCTAGGGTCTTTGGGGTCACCACAAAGCATACACTGCGCCCCCTTCCCTCTTCCTCTCGTCTGCGGAAAGGGACCAGTTCTGCCCAACAATCCTTCCCAATCCATTGGCATCTCTTCAGTTATGAATTTCAGTGTCAAAAACACACTTGATTTTAAAATACATAATGCTCAAGAATTCACAACAATGCAAACAAACTCTGTGCCACCCATCAGAAGGTTAACCGCAGTACAAGATGGAAACCAGGATTTCCAAGTGCTCCTCCCTCAGGGAGGTTGCTGGGCCCACTTGGGCCAGTCGCATGCCCTCACCTTAGCCCAGCTCGCCAGGAGGGCCTATGGGAAAAATCCAGCAAGTTGCACAGTCACGGTTCGGGCTGCCTGGTCCCGAGCTGAGCTGCGCCACAGACAAAGGAACAGCCCCCGGGGTGGGCACAGCCTCATGGGCCTCCCTTCCTCAGCCACAAGTCCAGCTGTTGGGCCATCCCTTGGCTGCCGCAGCCTGAGGCCTCTGCTGCTAGGCAGGTGGAATTGGAAAAACCCTTGGGGGGCAAGGTTCTCCATGCAAACCTCCCTGGGCCAACACAGGAGAGAGGGAAAGAGAAAAAGCACGATGGGGGGCACAGTGGAACCTCAAGAGCAGGGCACTGGGCAACGCTGATCTCGTCTCAGATGTTCTGGGAACAAGAACTCCAGGCCACCCCAGGGTCCTTCGGGTTCCCCTCTTATTCCCTGCTGGGTGGCAGAGCTGTTGGCTGGAGACCTCTGAGGCAGCCAGATTGCCAGGAGCAAATCTGGGAAGGCGGCTTGCCTGCCTTTGGCTACTCTTGCCGTGTTGTGGAAGCCTGGGCCCCCAACTGGACTGGGCTGCAACTGCAACAGACTCCCTTGAGTGGTCCGACTTAACAGCCCCGTGGCGGATCCCATGGGGTCCTCCCCTTCTTCCTGCTGCTCCGATTGCCCCGTGTGTGAATAGGCACCAGTGCCCAACACTGCAGGAGTGGCACAGGAGGGAAAAGAGGCCTCTTTCTCTCTCGCACGCGCGCGTCGCCGCCACCTCGTGATGCCTCTGACAACGTCTCTGGCCAAACCAAGATGTTCCTCATCACTGAGACTGAAATAGATGCCCCGGAGCTCCCTGCAGAGAGGCCTGGAGCGCATCCCACTGCGGCTGCGAGGAAAGTTTCCTGGAAGGCTTTCCCTTCCTCCTCCTCCTCCTCTGCAGAACTCACTGACGGCTGGCGCTGAGACCCCAGAGCGGGGCCAGGCGAGGCGCTGAGCAGCAGAGGCGAAGCTGGTAGAGGGGAGGCCGCCTGGGCGCCCCACACGCAGGAGGCGAACGCTTTAGAGAAACCAGATGTTTGCACAAGACACATCTGGGAACAATCAGCCCACTCCTGCACAGAACGCCCAGGGCTGCCTGAGGCCCCTCCCCCCAAAAAGCCCCCTCCCCCAGCCTCGCCTGCAAAAGCCTACAAAGCAAAAGGGAGACCCCCCACCCCACCCCCTTTGCTCCCCCAGAGGTGAAACAATGAGTCTTACCCCTTCCTGCCCCTCTCCAGAATCCTCTCTCTTTTTTAAAATAGTTTCCACAGTGTCAATTTCCAAGAAAAGGAGCATGGTCCCTCCCTCCCTCACTTTCCCCCCACCCAAATTCCAGACAGCAGGAAACGGAAAGCCGGGGTGGGGGATGGGGCAGCACAACCTCTGCAAAGCCAACAGGGCTGCCAGGTTGTGGAATTAAACACAAAGACACACAGGCACGCAGGCTGTCCCCAGGCGCCCTCCTCGTCTCCCTTGAAACACTTTCCTGCACCGAAGTCGCTGTCGGGACCTGGGCAGTTCACTGCTTTTCTGTTGTTTTTTCAACAGTGATCCAAGAGTCCCTTTCTGTCGCCATTGCCCTGCGCTGAGAAAGAGCTGCTGCCGAAATGAGGAAAGAAGTTCCGCTTTCTAGAAAGAGCAGCTCACTATCATTCCTGCCCACTTTACTTCGGGGGGACATGTTCCCGAACATGAGGCCAAAAGGGACTCTACAGGCTTTCTCTCCCTTTGTGGGGGGGGGTGTTCTGGTGCGCCAAAGAGCTCTCTTCAAAGGTCTCCACCCTTGGCACACAGGGGGGCCCTCCTCCCTTTGCCCCCCTCCCCACTCTTGGGTGTCTTACCAGCTTGGACGCCTCCCTCTCTCTCTGTCTAAGTTCTTCTCCCAAAACCTGTAGGATCTCTTCTGTCTGCTTTTCAAGAGCGGAGGAAAGCCTGGCCGCAGCCTCCTGCCTGGGTCCTAACGCCCCCCTCTCCAGCCAGTCAGCCCCAGCCCGTGGGGGAAACTTGACCTGAGACAGAGGAGTCTGATGCTGGGGGGGGCTCCCTCCCTGGCCCTGATCCAGGCTGAGCAACACCACCTTAGCCTGGGGAAGGAGCCTGGCCAGCCCTGGGCCCCCATCGCAGCGCAGGGGGGCCAAGATGGAGGAACAACCCATGGAATTCAACTCCCAGTGGCAAAGGGAAGAGGCTGCCCCCTTGAAATGCCCTGGGGAGAAAGGGCTGGGATTCCCTACTGCCAGGAGGAGGAGGAGGAGGAGGAAGGGTGGGGGTCTTTTGAGTGCAGCATCTGGGCACGATGGTGGCATCAAACAACCATGCCCAGGGGCAGTCTATTAGGGGCAGGAAGGGGTCTGAGTGGAGTGGGGTGGGCTTCCAGGCAGCATCAAGATAGCTAGGCCCAGGGATGTTTTGGACTCACAGCCTGCTGGGCTAATTCGGGGCAGGGTGGGATGGGGAATGTGCCAGGCGGCCCCTGGAAAGCTGTGGCTAGCGCCACAGAAGGCAAGGGATGCTCTACTGGCACTTCCCCTGGTGCCACTGCCCTGGACTGCTTGGGACTTGGACTCCAGTGCCAGATCTTTCTTTGAAAGGACTCCTCAAAGGCAACCCTCTCTACACAAGCTTGCCGCCCCTGCCTCCTGGAAGAGGAGCCTCTTTCTGTGGTGGCCCCTTTCCTGTTGGGGAACGGTAGCCGCCTGGCCCTCCCGGCCCCTTCCAGGAGTTTGCAGCCAACCTGTCTCTTTCTACGGAGGCAATTAAGCTTTTTTCCTGTTGCTCCTCTTAAATATTACTGATCTTTTCATGCTTTCTGTTTTCCAAGGGATGGCTTTAGAATTCCAGCTGCTCCAAAAATTCTGTTGATCAATAAAAGAGAATATAAATAGTTCTTAAAAATAAGAACAACATTGTGAAGAAAATATAATCTGTTTAATATGAGGCACATGTAAAATCACACTGAAATGGATTGGACCATTCGCTTTCTTCTATCACACAACCTTTCACAAGACTTTTTTTTCTTCCTTTGGCAAGGAGAGAGGAGAAGAAGGTCTTATTGTGGGGCTGGGAGAAGCTGGGAGAAGGCATCCTCACCACCCCTAAATCTGCGTCTCCCCCTTTGAACAGCTAGAAACTGTGGCAAAGAGGAATAGAGAAGGGACAGCCCAAGACATTTCGGTTTGCAAAAAACCAGCCTGCCTGCTCAGGAGCCCCCCAACCAAGGTCCCCAGGACTGTCACCCCCTGAGACAGAGACAAAGACCAGGGTGATTTAGAGGCCCACCGTACACTCTGGGGCATCCCCAGCTGGGACGAGAGGCTGCCCACCCCCAGAAGCATAGCAGGGGTATCTTGCTTTCCTTTTTTGGTCCTGAGGGTGTGCTAAAGATCCACACCTCCTCCACAACATGCAGTTCAACCCTCCGTCTGGCAAGAAAGGGGTCCGCAGCCCATCAGGTTGCTCAGGGTTCAAAAGATACCACCGCCAGGGCCTGGTGGAGGAAAGCAAGGCTGCGTGCAATCAACGGTTGGCTGATTCCCAGCAGCACCACAGTGAGGAAAAGAACGCCATGCTCGGGCTTTGGCCAAACAGACACTTTGAGTAGGATCCAGCCTGGCAGGCCAGAAGAGCCCGGCAGCACCTGGGAACAGCTTGGTGAGAGTGGAAATGGCTAGAAGGGGTGCCAGATGCCAGCTCTGCTCAAACGCCAAGCCCAGAACAGCCTCACCGCCTTGGACCACCTGTCAAAAGCTTCCTCCAGCAAAGCATATGCCCACCTGCTCCCTGCTCCAGGCAAGGAATGGGAGGTGCTCCCCAAGCCTGGCACGGATCCTCGTGCATGGGGGGGAGTGGGGAGAGGAAGGCTCAGTGCCCTCTCTAGCCCATCAAAGACCAAGAGTCCTAAAAAAGGAAATGGGGCCCCTGGAAGGCCCTCAAATCCCCTCTTTGGGGGGCCTGGAGCAGGCAGGGGGAGGGTTGGGGTTCCCCGGTGCTGCAAGCAGACCGAGGAGGGGCCAGAGTGGTGAGCACTGCTCCCAGAAGAAATAAATTAAGCGGTCCCGTTCCGAGGGACCTCCACAGAGGCTCAGAGGGTCATCTCGTGGTGATGGAGATTTTGCCATTGGCGAAGAGGGGCTGGTTGAGCGGGGGCCAGGGGGATGGCTGCTGGAGCATCTCCTTCTCCAGCCGCTTGAAGAGCTTCCTGGGCGACCTCTTGCGCCGCAGCGCCCGGACACTGTTGAGCAGGCCGTGGTCCAAGCCGATCTGAAAAGGGGTAGAGTGGTTGGGAGGGTGGGCCCCTTGGGCATCGGCAAGTGGGGCATGAAGCCGGCAGCCTGGCTCTGTCCTCCAGCAGCCACTAGCTACTCAGAGACAGACAGTTCCTAAGCACGGAGGCACCACTCAAATATCAAGGATGAGAGAATCCGACAAAAACTCTTTTCTTCCAGAAGCTTATCAAATGCATTTTTAAAATCTTAGCTTTTGCCAACAGTTACTTCTACAATGCAAGGAATTGCTGGCAAAAGTGACAATTACATACCGGCAATCGGTTTCCACAGATAACCACAAGCCCTGCTTGTGGGGGAACAGGGTCAATCCCCCCCTCCCCATGTGGTGCAGAGCCATGGCCTGCTTGCTCCCCCCGCCCCCCCGTACCTCCAGTGCAAAGGCCGCGAAGAAGTGGAGTGCCGCCATCCCCAGCAGGACTGCCTTGAAGTTGAGATCGCCAATGCTCTTCAGCTGCAGCAACTGTTTCATGAAGGCCAGTGGGTAGAGGGTTAACCAGATCATTAGGCCAAAAAGGAGGACTAAAGCGACCAAGAATGGCACTGGAAGGTGGGTGGGGGAGGTGGCGGAGAGTAAAAGAAAGAAAAGGCTTATAAGACCCCTCTACATTTGCAGAAACAGCAGACAGACCAGGTTAAAAATGAGATCTGGCCAGGGGCAGAAGCTGCTCAGGCTGAAAGCGCAGTCAGAGGCTGCGCCCTCCTTCTGGAACGAAAACAGAAGATCAGAGAAAACCTCAGACAGGGGACTACAAGGCAGTGGCCTGAAGGGTGGAGACGGAAAGTGCGATGAGGAGGAGCCTCTGGCTTCCAGTTCCCTGCTGTGGAATGGAGGAACAGGTCATGCTGGCCCGTGTGCCAGAGTTGCTTGCCACCTGCATGGACTGCACCTCTATGGACAAGTTGTGTGTGTGTGGGGGGGGCGCTTACCGTTTGTGTAGAGGGGCTTGCGGAAAGGGTGTCCCTTGGACATAACGACAGCCAGGGTGAGGTACTGGAACCCCGAGATGCAGAACACGACAGTGTTTTCATAGTTGGGGAGGTTCTGGGGGGCTGTCAAGGTGCTGTTCAAGGGAATGTACCTAGGGAGGAGAACGAGGTACCACAACAGGGGCTCCCACAGACTTACGGCCACCTGGTGGGCAGGCAAAGGAGGGAAGGCGGTTCAGTGGCCTGGCCCACGTAGCTCCCTCCTCCCCCGTGGTCAGCAAGCGCCACTCACCAGGGCTGAGAGACTGTGAGGAAGTAGCTGATGACCTGGATGGTAAAGAGGAGGGCGGTCTGGAGGAGGAGGCTGCCCAAGACCACCACACTGAGCAGGGCACCCTGCGGGCGGTGAGGACCCAGGTCCTTGGCGGGGGCAGTCCGGCCCATCAGGGTGGCCACTGTGGTGGTGATGACAAGATCGAAGAACAGGAACTGCAGGTCGCCCAGGTTGGTGTTAATCTGGAAGGGGGGAAGAGATGACCCCCTGTGCTCCTTTGAGGGCCACAAGAGCCACAGCCCTCTGAAGCCCTGGCACTGCGGGTGAGGAGCAGAGTGGGGCACCTGTGGGGGAGAGATGCTAAACCAGGGGTGGGGTGGGCAGATCTGGCAGCTCTTCCCTTCGTCCTGGCCTTGGAGGTTTTCCTTTAAGACCATCCAAGGAAACTGAAAGGTAGCAGAGGTTCTGCTCCTTCTTGGTTGGCCGCCACACTGACCCATGGGAATCAGTTCCGCAGGACATTGGACAGGCCAGTAGCATACATTGCTTTATACAAGGGAGTGAAGGCCACTGCTCTGGTGCTCTCGGGTGTGAGAGGCAGGGCAGCAGTGCCTTCAGGGCACTGCGTGGGGCTCCAAAGGGTCTCCTGGGTGAACTCTCAAGCCCAGCCATTCCCTGCCCCATCTCTGCCTTTTTGTCTCCAAGAGGTGGTTTCCCCTTTAAAATAATCCCAGGCAGAGAAGCCTGTGTGACAGCTCCCCACAGCTTCCCAAGACCCAGGAGAGCCCCCTCCATGGCTGGGGGCTCACGCCTGCCTTGTAAGGTTCTAGCTCTCATGGGCTGTGAAGGCAAGCATCAAAACCTGAGAGTCCAAGGGAGAAAGGGGGAGAAGAAAAGCCTGGGAGAGGGCAGTTGCTTTTCTTGGCAGAACTTACTGTGTAGAGCAGAAGCACCGAGACAAACTGGACGAGGCTGTAGAGGGCCATGTACTTGAAGATCCCAAAGGAAGTGACCAGAGAACATCTCCCTTCCCTAGAGGCAGATATAACAGAGAGCAAAAAAGGCCACGTCAGCAGACGGTGGTGACCAGAGGAGCCGAGACAGAGAGCGAGGACACACAGCAAGCTAACCCAAAGAGAGCAGTTCCCACCAGCCCCCCACCCCATACTTGGGGACTGTGAAAGCAGCACAATGAAGGTGAGAGGGAAGACACATTTTTGGAAAAAGTTATCAGAGTAAAACAACTGACATTTTACACATTGCACAGCAATCCAGTCTACAAAGTGATTTATCATCACTGTTTTCCATTTGTGTTTCTTCCACTGCTTTTTATCGCATACAGCAAAATCCTTGTGGACATCCCGCTAAGTCAGGGCCTGGTCCTCCCTCCCTCCCCCCTTCTCCTAGAAGCATGGTGGTGCAGGGGGCAGCCCCCCAAGAGGCTCACACAGACTTGGCCTGCCCAGCTTGGCCCTCCAATTCGCACAGCACCCAACCTGGCAGATCTGGATGAGGACAGGAAAGATGGCCACAGGGTGATTTCCCCTGCCTCCAGTGAATGAAAGCAGTTAAAACACCTGAGGGCCGCGTTTGATAAGGGGCATGAATCACCCTCAGTCAAGACAACTATTACTCTTCAAAATGTTCTTAATGGTAATTTACAAATGATGGCAGATGTAATGGTGATTTACAAACTTCGCCTGAATTCAAAGCTAAAACCTCTTGATTTTCCAGACTAGAAAGCAGAAATAAAATCTCTCAAGGAAGCTGCCAGGATGCCCAGCTACCTCTGGGGAAGAGGATGGGGGCCTCCGGAAAGGATCTGTGGGGAGGCCATCAGTGCCTCGTCCTGAACATCCATTCCCCGGTCCCTGTACCAAACAGGGTGGCTCTCCATACGTACCGAATGACGATGGGGACGCACTCGATGTTGGCGCTTCTGGAAGTGAATGGCGACGCCACGGAGGCCTCCGCTTCAGAGAGGGAGATGCCCACATCCGCTGTCTTCAGAGCCCCACAGTCGTTGGCTCCATCACCACACATCGCCACACAGTAGCTGCAACCATTTGGCAGAGGAAATCTCCTTCACCAGAGCGAAGATGGCGAAACGAAGAAAGCTCATCTTCTTCCCTCCTTGACTTCCATGCCCCTCCAGGGAGAAAGCTGCTCACCACAGCTGGGTCTTAGTGTGGAGAACGTACCCCACAGCTGGCAGCTGGCCAGCCCTCAGGCCAAACCCACCTGGCATACCCCCCTCCTCCCCAACAGCCTGGCTACCCCCATGTCCTGCTTCCCCACAACTTCCCAGGACTAAGGGGGACCCCAGCCCTCCACCACCAGACACTCACTTCAGGTCTTGGAAGCTCTGAATCAAGAGAGTTTTCTGGTCAGGCAGCATGCGGGCAAAAACTGTTGCTCGGATCAGTATCTGAAGAAGACGGAGAGATCTGGGTTGCGGCCATCGTTGTTGCTGTCATTACCACCACCACCCTCACTACTTCCTCCTCCTCCTCCTCCTTCCTTAACAGACTGAGCCCCAGAACCCAGGCAGGCACCCAGTGCCTCGCGGAAGTGTCTGACGGGACGGGCAGGGGCAGTGGCTCCCAAGAAGGCCCCAGCCAGCCAGGCAGCAGCAGCCTCTCGGGGTCTGGATGCCTTGGCAAGTCCCGGGTCCCAGCCTGGGGGCAGGTGGGCCAGTACAGGGTGGGAGGGACCAGGACTCAGGTCCAGCCAGGGCACCTTCTGTGTTTACCGGGCCGCAGGACGGAAGAGGCACAGCGACTGGGTGCCGAGCCTGGCTGGAGTGGGGACCGTGTGTTGTGGGGTGTGGGAGGCATTTCACAGAGCAGCACCCCAGGTTGTCTGGCCCAGCCAGCCCACGGCCAGTGAGAATGTCTGCCATGGAGTCCTTGGCTCACTCCCTCAGCCTGGAGCCCCTTCTCAACCTCCAGTTCTCACCTACTATCAGAGGACCCTTTTAAATGACAGTTGGATTGCGGGTGCGGGCTTCTGAAAGAAAGGCAGGGGGCTCTAACCACTGAGCAGTGGCTCCTGCCAGAGCACAAAATGGCTAGCCTGGGTCTTGATGGGCCCCCTGCCCCGACCCCTGCCACACAGAAATGTGACCTCTTTTGAAATGCAGCTGCCCGCTCTGTCTTAACTGAGATGGTGGGAAGCTGAAGCCACCCTGTTCTCTCTCAGAGTCACCATGGAGGCAAATCCGGGGGCGAGGGGAATGTCTTTGCAGGGGCAAAGCCCTTGGGGGTGGGATGGAGAGTAGGGGGGGGCAAGTGGTTTTGGCAGCAGCCCCTGCCCCCCATCTCTCAGGGTTACCTTTGGCAGGAGGTCCGGGAAGTGCTCGCAAACCACCGCAAAGGACTTCCCATTCAGGGCAAAGTGGCAGAGGGGCTCCTCCGGGAAGCAGCAGTTCTCACGCTGGTAGGAACCCTGGAAAGTGCCAACAGCCAAGCCTCAGGCATTTTGCAGCCCTTTGGGGTCAGGCTTCATTTGACACAATCATCTACACATACAAATGCACGCACACAAACACAACCGCCAATGCCTCCAGGTGAGTCAGAATGGGGTGGGGCTTTCTCTAGACTGGAGCCAGGGACAGATCTCCTCTTTCTGGAATAAGCAGGATGAAATCCGGAGAAATGGACGAGGAAGCAGGGAGAGAGAGAGAGAGAGACCCCTCCGTTGGCTGCTGCCATAGTTTGATGCAGACCTCAGGAGAGCCACGGTGCAGGGGAGGAGGGCTCCAGGCCGTGCTCCCAGCAGAAGGATGCTCACCTCTGTGGGCTGTTCAGAAGGAATGAACTTTAGGGCAGCTGGCTTCCCATGGCTGGGAGGGACGGCGTTCACAAAGACCACCTGTTCTCTGGCCTCCACCATCCGGCTGCTCTTGGCCACATTCACGGCTGTCAGCATGTTGTCCCCTGACGCAGAAAGAGGGAGAGAGGCATGGGTTCAGTTAACCCAAGGGCTGAGATGGCCGATCGTCAGCAGATGCTGACAGTCCTTGCTCCGGATCCAGCATTCCCATCCTCAAAAAGCTCAGCTTCTCCGGCTTGCTTCTAAAGAGGGCAATCAAAGCAGGCCTGAGGACCAACAGCCTCCAGCTTGACCTAGAAAATCCTGACGTAAAGCAGATGCAGAGGCCGGGAGAGGAGGTGGTGGCAGGTGTGGTGGAGTTTTCCTTTCCAAAGAGAAACCCAGGAAGGGAGCTGTGTGGAAACTCCTGCCTGGAGGGAAGCCCACCTCCAGAGAAGCAGGGTCCAGCACCGCTCCTGTTCCCATCCCCATTCAGAGACACAGCCTCTCCTCCAGCATGGCTGTGGGTATCACACAGGTGAGCACAAGCCACAAGGCCATCGTGGCCATTTCCCACGTGGAAACATGAAGGGGCCATGACTGAGGCAGCCCCTGAAGCCCCTGCTGCATTTCAAGGCCTTGCAAACAGGAACAAAGGCAGGCCCTCCCCTCCTTTGCTGCCACCTGTGACCATGACGGTTCGGATCTCAGCGTTGCGGAGTAAGTGGATCACTGGTGCTGTTTCTGGCTTGAGGACGTTCTTCATCACCAGGAGCCCAAGGAAGACCATCCCGCTCTCCACAGAGTCCCTGTCGGTCCAAGAGGAGAAAGCCTTCGTTGGGGGGGCCTCTTGCAGAACCAAAGCGGAGAACCCCAGAGCCCAGGGCTGGCCAGAGGGGAGACGGCAGACGGGCCAGCCGGCTGGCCAAAAGAAGAAGGGCCACAAAAGCCCAGGCACCTGGTCATGTCCTGGGCCTCTTCACATGTCTCAACAGCAGCAACTGGCTTGTAAGCGAGCCCCAAAACGCGAAAGCCATCGCTAGTGAAATGGCGTAGCATCTGGGAGAAATCCGCAGGGACTGCAGCACCGAGAGAGGGAGAGAGCTAGTCAGAACAAGTGGAATTTAAGGAGCCACGAAAGAGAAGGAAGACACCCCCAGCTCCCCCTCATGAGTTACGGGAAAGGCTCCCACCCCCAGAGACACCCGCCCTGGACCCAGCAGGGCCAAGCCCGTCTTCCTCACAAGGGGCATGGACAGCCACCGCAAAAGGCCCTGCAGCTGAGCCAGCCCATGGCCAAATGTGCCCTTCCTCTCATGGGGCAAGGAGGCCAGGAGAAGGTGGGGTATAAGCAAGTTGGGGTCTGGGATGGAGGTGGGCAGGTGGGATGGAGCAGCTGCCCCACTGATCGCCAGAGGATGTGGGTCAATGGGATGTTGTATTGGGTATTTTGTGTGTGGGGGGGGGGCTGTCAACCTGATTCTTCCTGACAGAGGCTGGCCACCATCTCTGGAGCTCCCTTCATGTAGGCCTCTGCCGGCCCACTCCCTGGCAGCTTCACCAAAACGCTCATTCTCTGCAGGGCTGAGGAGAAGGGGAAGCGGCGGAGGACAGCCAGAGGGGCGGTGCTTTCACATTGCTTCTGAAGAGGCAACGGGTCATTGGGTGAAAAGGAGGCCTGGCACCTTTTCCTTGATGCAGCAGACGGAGCCCTGGGGTGGGCTGGTCCTTTCCCCAACGCAGCCGAGGGGGTGGAAGACCCCTCTGCCCACCTCCCAGCTACCCTTCGGCCCCCTACAGTCAGCTCCTGTCGGTGGCTGTGGCAGCCGAGGCCTCAGGGACTTACCGTGCCGTGCAGGTCCTCCCCCCGAGCTGGAGGTCTCATCACAGCCAGCGCTCGGGTGTGGAAAAGCCGGGCTACTTGGGCTTCTGCCTCACTCCCTTCAGCCTCCTCCTGGGTCTGGAATGAGCGAAGGAGACAAAAGCATCATTTTTTCTGTGCCAGAAAAGTCCCAAACGAGAGGAGCGGAAGTGGCTGGAACCCCTTCTAGACCTGGAAACATGATCTTCTTCCATTTTAAAGATGGCCCAGGAGCTCTGCCCGTCCTGTCAAAGGGGAACGCCTGCTTCAGCCGCTCTTGAAAGAGGCAATTCATCCCTTTTTTCTGCCCAGAAATGGGGAGCTGGGGGGGGCCGGTGAGCTTGAGGGCCTCAAGAGGGCCTAGTGATGGGGGCCCTTGGCCTACACCAGCATGACCGGGGGAGGAAGCTGCAGCCTCTCCTTCCTTCGCCTAACTTCACCCTCAGCCGGATGCCCCTCTGAGCCATGGCTTCCGATGGGCTCACAAGTGACTGGAAAGGGGGGGCGGTGAGAAGAAGCAGCACAGACTTCCAGGCTGCTGGTCCATCCAGCAGAGGAGTAAAGCTCTCTATGTCCTGCTACTTGGAAAGGCAGCTTCGTTGTGCTCTGGGTGTCAGCAAAGGCTTGAGGGAAACAGGAGATGGGGGAGAGGAGGGGCGGGCTCCCACTGCTGCCACCGCCCCAGCTTCCCAAGGCCCCCAGTGCCAGAGGCTTCCCTCTGAAAGAGGACTGTGGCAGACAGTGCCAGGGGGCAAAGCAGGCACTGGGGCCATGGCACCAAATCAAAACCCACTGCTGGTGTCCTCAGGGATATTCCAACCCTTCTTCCTTTCTCCCCAGAAGAAAAGCCCTACTGCTAAGAGGGGCTAACCCCAGGCACCCTCTGGCCCACACAAGGGTGGCCCTTTGAGGTGCTCAACCCAACAAACGGGCACATTCTGTGTCCTCAAACACAACGCAAGCAGATTTCTCCCAGCACCTCCCCCCCACTGCCCTCACCCATCCCGTGGATTCCAGCATTCTGAGGTCGACGGGATCTCCGACAGGCTGACCCCCGAGCAGAGAGACGGCGTGGCAAGTGGCCAGGCAGGAGAGCAACGGTCCGCTAGCCAGGGAGTGCAGCTCATGGACAAGGGGCAGGAATCTGCTCTCCTCCTGCGGAACGACGCCCCAGACGTCCAGGCCATCCTCCGTCAGGGTCCCTGTCTGGGAAAGTCACGGGCAGAGTCAGAGGGAGGGAGGGAGGGCAGGTGGGGGGCAGGTGCCCATTTTCCCCCTCCAGGTCCCCACCTTGTCAAAGCAGACCAGGCGAACCTTCCCAGAGAGGTTGATCCGTGGAGGGCTGATGCAGAAGATGCCACGCTCCTTCAGGCGGCTCTGGGCATAGATGGTGCCCACAGTCATGGCGGCCGGCAGGGCTGGGGGCACAACCACCGTCACGACGTCCAGAGCACGCATGATTATCTGACCAAGAGGAACCTGTCAGTGGAAAAGGTGCGGGGAGAGAGTCAGGCGCCGAAGTTCGCCAGAAGCCCGGGCAGGGGGGCCGACCAAAGGCTGGGCAGGAACTCTGGAAGGATTCCTCTTTTCCTGCCTCTCTGGTGAAACTGCTGAGGGCATCCTGCATCCCCCCAGCCTGGGAGGTGGAGAGGCCTGGGGAAGAGAAGAGCGCCGAGGGAGCAGCCACGTGCCTGGAGGGACCCCGTCACATGGCGCCGTTCTGCAGACAGGGCGGGCATGCCGAGAGGAGCGCCAGCCTCCTCCGCAAGACCTGCAGTGGCTCCTGCCTGCCCTCTGGGCACAACATAAAGAGCAGCTGAGCCTTCATGGACCAGTGAAACTTTTGGGGCACCTGAAGCCCCCGAGTCTGTCAGTCAGCTGGCAGCAGGGCTATCAGCCTCACTGTCAGTAGAGGCCCTGCCCGCCAAGGTGCCAGCAAGGACCTGGCAGGCCTTTGCATTGGCAAATCTTTTGGGGGCACTTCTAAACAAGTGGTCAGTGTCAGAATGAAGTCCACACACACACTCAGGGATTTGGCTGGCTCACACCAAGGCCGTTCAGAGGGCCTGCCGCATGGCCCAGCAGAACAGCAGGCGCTGCTGTGAGAGAGAGAGGGTTGCAAAGGGGAGAGGAGATGGGGGAGAGGGACACGACAAACGAGCCCTTGGAATGTAACTTACCTTGTTTCTAATTAAGGTGAAAATACTGTAAGCAGTACCCAGAGCAGCTGGAGAAAGAGAAAGAAAGCCAAAGAGAGGAAGGTGTTGAGGTGCTGTTCCCACTGCAAGCTGAAATGCCAGAACTTCCGCCAAGGGCACCCTCCCCGCTGCTGCCCACAACCTTCCGGAAGGGGCGTTTGCTGGTTCGTTTCCTTTCAGGAAGTATTTACTCACCCAGCACTGCAAGGAAGGAAACGAACTTTGCAGCTTCCTTATAGAATCTGAAGTTGACAGGCTTGGGGTAAAGGATGGCACTGATGAGATCGCCTTTGGCCGTGCAGAAGCCTAGTGAGAAAGAGGGAAGAGCAAATGGGGGGAAGGAGGAGGAGGAGGAGGCCCTCCGCCTGGGGAACCAGCAGGGGGGCTGGGAAGCACTGTGTTGCCTCTAGAGAGGCCGAGGAGCCGGAGAAGGATGCTTCGCCTTGCAAAGGAGGCAGCCAGGCTTCAAAGGGCTCCCTCCAACTAACTTGGCTCCCCTCTTTTGTGAAAGAGGGCTGCACAAGGGCTGAGGGGCTGCCAGGCAGCTGCATTTTTGCAAAATGCCATTTCAGTTTCTCGGAGGTCTGCACCCCCCACCGCACGGCCAGACCCTACTGGTGAAAGGGAGTGAGCCACTAGCATGGCTGGCTTACCAGCAGGAGCACCTGCTGGTCCCAAGCAAAAAAGGGAACACTCTCAACCCTTGGGAACCCTCTGGCAACACACAAGGTGCCAGTGTGGCAGCATGGCAAAGGGGGCACCTGGAACTCAGCGCACTCCACTGAGCTGCCCATGCCGGGAGAAGGAGAGGCGCTCCGCGCCATGAAGCTGACCTGTGCGAGTCACCACAGCCAGGACCTCGGTGCCCACGTAGGATCGGGCCTGGAGGACCTGTGTTCCGCAGAAGAGAGTGTGGCGCTTGTGCTCCTCGGGGGAATAGATGGCCGAGCTGGTGGGGGTCTGGGGTCCTTTGGGCAAAGGGGTCTTCATCAGTGGAACGCTCTCCCCTGTGGGAGGAGAGGGATCAGAGACCACGCAGGGTGAACCCGCTTTCCTGACAGGTTGTCATTGTTGTTGTGTGTCTTGTGTGAGTTCTTTCTGACTTAAGGTGATTCTAAGGCAAAATTGGCAAGATTTGTTCAGAGGGGGTTTGTCTTTGCCTTCCTCTGAGGCTGACAGAGAGTGACTTGCTCAAGTGTGCTTCCATGGCTGAGCAGAGATCTGAACCCTGGTCTCTAGTCAGTCCACAGCTCAAACCACTGCGCTGTGCTGGTCCTCTTAATGGGTTGTTAAAGGCACAACTAAAAGAGCCCAAAGAAAGAACGCAACCTGCAAACTTACACGCAACCACAGGTTTTCCTGTAGCGGGCACGTGCCCTGCAAAGGTGCCGCACCCATCCAAACGAGAGCCTGGCAGAGCATGGAGGGTGGTGGCCAAGCTCCCTCGGCCTCAACACGGGGCTGACCAGCCCCAAAGGATGGCCAAAGGGGAAGGGGCTTCCCACCCCACCCCTGATCCCTGTTGCCAATTCAATCTCTCAGCTGAAGCTCACCAGTCAGCATGCTTTCGTTGACCATGCACTCGCCAGTCAGCAAGGCAACGTCACAAGGGACCAGCATCCCGTCCGGGGGCACCACAATGCAGTCACCAGGCACGAGGTCTGTGGAACTCACCGTCACTTCCTCTGCAATCCCATTTAAAAAGGGTCAGAGAACCCCACAGGGACAAACACAGGAGAGGAAACGTCAAGAGTAAGGCGCTGCAAGAGCTGCGGAAGGGATTTTAGCCAGGGAATAAATAAGAGAGGGGCAGCTGTGCCCTGCATGCCACCTCCCTTGCTACCACTGGCATCTCAAGCACCTCATTTCCACAGCTGCAGACAAAGAAGACTAGAAGGTTAAAAGGAAGCTGCAACAGGCTGCTGAAAAAAAGAAAAGGAAAGCAAAATGACACTGCAACGCCATAAAGCAGGCACCAAGGACAAGCTAAGTCACGTGTGGACGCAACAATCACAAAACCTCAGAAGAAAACAGAGAAGCAGAAAACACTATGAGGAAGAACATGCAGAGGAAGCCACTGGGAAGGGAGCAGAAAGGACTTATGAGGAGGAATTCGTATCCTGCAGCACGCGCGCACATGTGTGGACAGACCAAGAGACGCTGCTCCTCTTTCCACTCCAGCCAAGGGGGAAGCACCCCAGCTCTCACCTCAGCTTCACCTGATCAAGAACCAGGGGTGAAGCGGAGCCCGGCTCAGACCCGGCTCTGGAGTTGCCCCCAGTGGAGCGGGGGGGGGTCCCATGGCACCAGAAATGCAGGAAGACCACCACAAGTCCCGCCAGATCCTGATCCCAGGCCCTCCTCAGCCACACACGGCTCCTTCCAGGCTGACTGAGGGTTCTTCCTCTGGTGGGAAGGACTGGGCAGGGTTGCTCCACACCTGCCTTGTGGGGAGAGGAAGAGGCCCCTCCTGGGCTGTTTTCCTGGGAACGCCGTCTCTGGCACGAGGAGGAAAGGGAAGGAAGCCTCCCTCGGCAGACACAGCCTCGGTAGGACGGCGTCGCTGAGTCGCCTGCGAGACCCATTGCCGGGGGAAACAATGGCTCTCGGGGGGGGGCAGGGGAATCCATGTGAAAAACCTCCCCAGCCGTCCCTCTGTCTGTCTGTCTGCCTGTCTCTCCAGAGCCTCCTCTCCTGCTCCTCCTGAGCAGCTCCCCTGAAGGGACCAGAAATGTTTGAGGGGAAGGAAGGACCCTGTGGAAAAACAGTCCCTTGGGGCATTCGGTCCAATCGTTAGGGCCTCCAGGAGGATGGGGAAGTGGGGGCAGATCTCTCAAGGGGGGGCATCCCTCCCAGGGCCACCAGGCCTCCCTATGGGACCAAGACCCTCTGGGCCTCCCTGGCATCATGCCCGTGCCAGGGCGCCTCCTTCCTTGTACGCCCGTTCTCTTACCTGAGGGGCCTCTGCGGATTCTGACGCTAACGGACATCTTGGCCATGTTCCTCAGGGTGAGGCTTTGCTGAGGGAAGCCAAAGGCACCGCAGAGCCATCATCACAGGGCAGCCAGAGAAGAGGGGAGAGGAAGAGGAGAGCCGTCAGCTGCCTCCCTGCTGTCACTGCCAGCAAGGCGGACGGGCAGGCGGGCATTTGGGGGCTGTCTGCTGAGACTTCCAAGCTCTGCTGCCCTTGGCAGGGCTGCCCCAAAGGAGCTGGGCCCCTGGCTCAGGAGCTGAGGCAGGCGAGGCACGCTGCTTATGTTCTAGGGCCCTCTAGGGTGACTGAGGAAAATCACCCCCAGCCCAGGCCCCCCACCCAGTGGCCACGGAAGGGCAGCACCCACCTTCCTTGTCTGGTAGAGAGAGACCAATGGAGAAGGCGGAGATGACGAAGATGCACGTGGCGTAGGAGTAATACTCTTCACAGATCCATAAGATGATGCTGAAAATCTGGAAGATGTAGAACGGGTTCAAGATCTGGAGAAGAAAGGAGAAGCAGGCAAGTCATCAGCAGGCCATGGGGAGAGGTGGCACAGACCCCCGCCCCATCCTGCCCCACCCCTCACTGGGCCAGAGAAAAGGCCTTGGGCTGATGAGGCAGAAGGAAGCCCTGGGCTCAATCTCCGCTCGGACAGAGAGAGAGAGAGAGAGAGAGAGAAGGAGGCTGCAGGCAGACAGTGCCAGGCTTTCTTCCCCCAAAGTGGGCACTTTCCCAGTCTGACACGGGCCACAACAGGGTGCTGGGAGAGGAAACGGAGAGGATGGGCCAGGGAGTGTGCTGGGAAGACCCCCTCAGCTCTCCACCTTGCCTGGGGGATGGTTTTCTACCACTGGAAAGGGCACCCACGCACCCTCCCCAAGAAGCAGGTGCAAAAGGCCCAGGCACCTACCTCGTCCCTCAGGAGCCGGAGGTAAGACTTCACAGGGACATCGATGAGGTTCGGTCCGTATACCTTCCTCCTGTTGAAAGAGTGGGAGCCCGTGAGGGCAAGAGAAGCTGTGAGCAGATCCCCCCAAAGGACAGCCACAGGGCTGTGCACTGAACCATACTTTGTTTTAAGACCTTATGGGGCGACGGGGCGGAGTTCTAGGCAAATAAGAATGCTTAGGCACCAAACACCCATTTAACGTGGCTTTTAAAAACTCAGAAATTGAAAAGTAAATACCGAAAACCACCAGTCGCTCCTCTGCAAAATTAGAATGACCTAACAACACTTTCAAAGCTGAGGTGGGGAACATGACCCAGTGGCAAGGAGTTCCAGTGGTGTGGGACAGCCACTAGGCAGTGAGACTGAAATGGCCCGAGAGCTCCAGAGCTGGTGGCCACAGCCTGATCCACACAGGACCTGAAAACCAACAGCCCAAAGCTGCCATGAGCGCCGCAGGGGAGCAACGGGAGATGGTGGCTGACATAACCCTCTACTCCCAGGAAAATAAATGTACCATTGATTTAGTGCAACTATTGTTTTTAAATATTTTGAGAACTGCCTTGTAAGTTTCCCTAAAGAAAAAATTTATGAAATAATGAAATAACAAAAGGTTTCACTTTAAAAAACAGTCACAGTAAAAAGAAAAAATCACTAGACTTACAGATAGATTTTCAGTAGAAAACTTAGGCATCATTTATCTGGCAGATTTTTAGCTCTTTAAAACCCTTGGCAGAATCTGTCATTGTCACAATATCCTCAGAAATTAAAAGAAATTTGGGCAAGGAAATAAAGCATTTGGGGGCCCTCCTTTGCCCCGAGGGGCCTTGTGACCTTCTGTGGTGCACGCCTGTTGCACATCCTCACCTGGCAGCCTGTTCTCCAGCGCTCAACCCAATCCGGAAGAGGTGAACATCGGAAAACGTCCAGTTTTCATCCAACACACTGCAAAATGCACATATATATATATATATACACACACACACACACACACACGTGTATGTGTGTATGTGTGTGTGTGTTATATATATATATATATATATATAAAAATCATGCAATATTTGTTCTAGTAAGTTAAATAATGATAATTCAGGGATTCCCCCCCCCACAATCTTTGTCCTGTGATTGGCTAAGCTGCTGCGATGTCCCAGATTCCCACCTCCAACAGCCAAGTGGGAAGAGCCAGCCATGAAATACTCAGAAAATCAATGGGTTTATGCGGACCAGACTAGGTCCAGGTAAACAGAACCATCTCGTTGCGGTTTGCCTGCACAGAATGCCAAAGGAGCATTTGCAGAGGAACACACAAATTGCAAACTCGGCCCCAGGCAGTAACAAGAGAAGGAATAAAAAGTATGTAACTTGCTCAGAGATGCTGACCTGGCTTTGCAGAAAGCCTGCCGTTTCTCTATCCAGACGTGGCGCAAACCTTCGAAGACGTAGTAGCGTACAAAGGTTTTCTGGAGAGAACAGGTGTGCCAGTTAAGAGAAAGACTCCCCCTCCTCCGCCACTGCAGTTTGGGAAAGGAGACTGGCTGGGGGAAAAGGCAAACCCAAAGGGAAGGCAGGAACGCGAGGGAGTGACTGGAGAGCCCAAAATCAAGCAAGAGGCCAGGTGACCCCCAGGAAGGAAGCGCTGTGGCTGAGACTAGGTGCCTTGGGGTGCCCCCCAACTGTCCCACCTTGCAGGGTTCAGACGGGAACCCAGCCATGGCTCAGAGGGTGCTCTAGCAAGCAGAGAAAAGCTCCCTCCTGAATGAAAATGGCACAAACATTCTCGGAGTGTGGCATAACCCACCCTCCCCACCCTCCAGAGGTTCCGGCAGGAAGGGTCTGCTTCTTCCCTCTCTATCAAGTCGGAGGTGGAGGAGGGGGCGGTGGCTTTCCAGACACCCTTGGACTGCAGTTCCCATTGGCTAGATCAGCAAAGCCTACTGTCAGGGATGATGGGAGCTGCAGCCCAACAGGATACTGATGGCGGCAGCTGCCCTGTTCTTGCCCTGCGCTCTTGCTGGCCCAACTCCTTCACTCCCGGCTCCCTCTGCTGCAGGCACCTGGCCCAGCCTCTCTGGCAGCTCTGGGGGAAAGGAAGAAACAGAACCCCACAAAACAGGAGAGCAAGCAAGTATCCACGGACATGTCAGAACTCAGCAGGGCCAGCTCTAGCAGAGACTTTCACAACAGTAAGTTCAAAATTCGTGGCTTGCCCAGAGCCTTCGGGAGTCTCTTTCTGAGTGAAACAATGCTAACTGAACGTATACTGGCCCAGGTGTAACCATTTGTGCTTCTTAAATCACAGAGGTGCACCAATGAAAACATAAAATTCCATCTACACTGCAATCCAGCACGCCCTGCCCTGGCTCCCCCAGCGAGTGGCTTTGGGCAAGACCGCATCCCGCAGCTGGGCCTCCTTCCCAGGGCTGAGATGGGCTGTGGGCATAAGCCTCAAGTGCTTCAGTCCCCCGGCTGAGGCAACAAAAAGAAATCCCCCTAGAACTCCCAGGCCACCCACCTCTATCTTCAGGGAGACATTTTTGTGCCTGTGAAGCAGCTTAACCTGGGCTGTGCCCAGACACCAGGAGGGGCACGTGTTTGTGAAAGGGGCTGTGAGTGGGGGTCTCCAGCCAGCCCCCTGCTGCGGCTCACAGATGAGACACCCACCTCCTCCTTCTGGTGGAGCCCAACCGTGTCTTGGCTCTCCTCTTCGTCCCCCAAGACCCCGACAGCAACGCTGCTCCTTCCGTCGTCTCCTCTGTGATCGACGCTTCGGGAGAGGAGGGAGGATCAGACAAAAGAAGTATTACCAAGTAGTTCTGACTTACCAGAAAAGAGTTTAAACGAATGTATCCTCCCAAGGCACTTGCGCCTGAACAAATCCCTGTTATCTCAAAAAAACAGAAGTCACATCAAAGACCATGACCCATGCTCCCTCCTCCCCATCTCCTTGGAGGTGAACAAAGGAGACAAGTTCAGCTCTGAACAAACCAGAATCACAGGGAAGGCGGGTCAGCAGAATAACTGGCTTCAGATCTGTTGTAGCTCCCAATTAAGGCAGCGTGGCAAGCTTTAGAAGCAACTGCACGAAACTACCCTTCCCAGCATCCACCACTGGCAGGGGTCAGGGCAGAGGAAGTTCAAGTTGTTTTTGGGAGTTTCATTTCAGTTGAATGTGGGAAGATGTTTTCAAGGTCTGTATTCACAGAGCCAAAGGCAAAGATTGGGGGCACTGAGCCCGGGAGCCATGCTCGCCCATGGCAGCCTCTGCTCCCCTCGGCTCTTTGGGAGTTCACCCACATTCTCTGCAGGTCAGCAGCTGGGAACCCAAAGCCTCTCTCACCTGCCTCCCTCCACCTGCTCCTTTTGCACACAGGCGGTGAAGTACTGCCCAAACTGATCCTAAAAAAAAAGAACAAGGATGGGCCAAATGCCTGGCTGGCTCCCTCAGCAGCATAGGAAGGGGGTGTCCATCTCACACCCACCCAAACCTCCAAAGGAGGAAGCTGCCATTCCAAACCTCCCTGATGCCCACGTGAGATCATCAGGCACACTTGCTGGCACGCTGGGGGCTACTTCTGGGTAGCTCAAAGACCAAGTGGGATGCCGCTATGGTGCCCTGGAAATGCTCCTGAGGGACGCATGGCACACCCCGCAGGTAAGGAAGGATCAGGGAGGCTGACCCCACGTGTGCCTCAGCAGCCTGGCCAACCAAGCCTTTCCTGAGGCTTCAGGTTCAGCTCCTGAAAGGCAGCCCCCGAGGAGGAGTCTTGAAACCCAACCAAGAATGGGTAGAGCTGGGTCTTTGCAAGGAAATAGAGGAGTCCGCTTTCTAACCTGTCACCAGGACCTTTGAGTGTTTCTTAAATGCTAACATTCAGAATGTGTTCTGGACACCTGCTCTGGGGCTCAAGGGCCCACCCTTCTTCCACCCCCCCATTCCACTCACCCGGATGACCACCCAGTCGGCCTGGCGGAGGGGACAGCGGCTGCACTTGGCCTGGACTTTGAGGTGGGGCTTCCAGTGGAAGATGATGAGGGGAAGCCCCACTGTGAGCACAGAAAACACATGGCAGAGTGCAGACTTCCATGTCTTCCTCTGGTAGCCCCTGACTTCCTGGAGAAAGGAAGAAAGGGAGTGCTCTGGCACTGGCCACACAGGGGCATCAAGGCTCTCACAGCGGCTAACAAGGGTCACTCTCTGCCAGAGCTCTGATGATGATGAGAGCCAGAGCAGAATTTTTTACTTGTTTATTCATTTATTTGGATAAGCTATCAGTTGACCCAATCTGCAGAAATCAGCAAGAAAATATGAGTGCAAAATCAGCAATCCACCACAACAGTACACTGTCAAATATTCTAAAAATCCATGAAAAGCCTTTTAACTGAAATTCAGCCAGTAACACCCTTTCCACCACACAAAACACAAGGTCTAAAACCCAGGCTTAATCTGGCAACACAAGACTGGTACGACTCCGACGGAAGAGCAAGTAAAACCCACTTGGAGCATTCCACGAAATCCCCTCTGAGCCTCCTGGATGGGGGAGAAAGATTGTGCACCCCTTGAGCGGCCTCTGAGGAGGACCCTCCTGCTGGACCCGTCCCTCTGAAAGCCACACAGCCAGCCCCAGCGCCCCTCCCACAAACGCACCCCTTACCATGCAGGGGTTGGGGGGGCTCTGCTGGAGGGTCCTGTAATTTGTCCTGTGGTCTCGCAGGAGAGTGAAGTTACCTGAGGACAGAGGGAAAACCAAAGGTCTCTTGTTCTCCACAGACCTCTCACGCGCAAAAGAGCGGCTCTAAAGTATCTCGCGCAACGTGCGCAGCAGCCACTGCCTTGGAAGAGGAGCCGAATCAATCGCAGGCACCTTCCAACTCACACGGCTGGACGTGCAGGAGCGGCACCCAGCAGTTCAACGGTGCTGGCACGCCCGCCCCAGCCGCCGCCCCCAACTTCCACTCTAGGAACTCCACCTTCCCAGGGAAAGGGTTAATGGGGGCCGGGGGCCGGTAAAGAGCGCCAACCGGCCTCTCGCTTCCATGCAGCAACGCCGTCTGCACCCGCGCTACGGTGCCGCACGCAGGCCTGGCCGTGGCACCCCGCATGCCGATGCGGATAAGGGCCGCGAGCACGGAGCCCACCCCAGGCACCGCGCCTGCCGCGCGCACGAGTGGCGGTTTGCTCCCGCGGTCAACCGGAGGCTGCCTTTTGCTGTCAGACGGGCTCCCTCCGGCCGGCACCGCAGCCTCGGCGGAGACTCTCCTCCGCGCTCCGAGGGCGGCACGGAGATAAGAGGAAGGGCCGCCTGCCGGCAAGGAGGCATCACCCCGCCCGCCCTCCCTTCCCCGCGGCTCTGCTGGAGAAGACTGGCCGCGTTGTCCGTCAGGCCCTCCACAAGCAGGAGGCCGCCGGCCAGATAACCTTGGCTTTGCGGGCTGGAATCAAGGGTCCAGCCCCCGCCCCCCGCCCCGCCCGGGCTGAGGCCTCGGCAACCTTCCCTGGGGCCCAACCGCCGGCCACCCCGCCCTCCCGAGGGCCACGGCGGTCCAAGGCTGGAGGGGGCCCTCGGGATGGGGGCCGGGCCGGGGCCCTCAGCCAGGGGCCTCCGAGGGGCGGCGGGAGGCGGCGCGGGAGGGCGGGAGGGCGCCGCGGCAGGCGCTGGCCGAGGGGCCTCCCCGCCGAGAGCGGCTGGGCCCGGCTCTTGGGGGGCGAAGGGACCGCCCGCCCGCCCGGGCCCCTCCTGCGGGGAGAGGCGGGCCTGAGGGGGGCCTGAGGGGGCCTGGCCGATCTCCCCTCCTCTCCACACAAAGCGGGGGCCTCTCTTTCTGAGCCCCCCGCCCGCCCCGCCGGCTCTTCTGCCACCCGCGCTCCGGGGGCGCCGCCGCCGCCGCCGCCGCCCGGCCGCTTCCTCCTCCTCCTCCTCCTCCTCCTCACCTGCGGGGCTCCCGCTTCCGCCGCTTCCCCGGGAGGCAACGTGGCCGGAGCGGGCCTCGGAGGCGGCGCCCGGGGCACCTGCTTCCTCCCGGCCGCGCCTCCTCTCCAAACACGGGCAGGGCCGGCGCGGGGGGAGGGGGGAGGGAGGGGGGAGGGGGCGCCGGCCGGGGGCCTCCGCCTGCCCGGGAGGGGAGGCCCAGCCGCCCGTCCGAGGACGCCGCACGGACAGGAGGAGAGCGGGGCCCACTTGCGGCGCGGGCGCCCCCTCGGACGCCACGGAAGGACCCCCCCGGCGGCGGCGGCAGGGACAGGGAGGGGCCGGCGGGAGCGGCGCGCCGCGGGCCAGGCTCCGCGCCTGGAAGCCGCCGTTCAGATTCGCCCTGGGAAGCGGGGGGGACCCCGGCACTTCTTCCCAGGGTGGCCCAGAAGAGCCCCCGGAGCGCTGGGGGGACGGAGGGCCACGACCGTCCGCGAAGGGGCCCCAGGGCGGCGTGGAGACCCCGGGGAGGGAGGGCCAAGGGGGCCCCGCAGGAGCGTCTCCGCCACCAGCCGGCGCGATGCCAGGACCGGGTCCCCAGCAGACCCCGGGCGGCGGCCCCCAGGCAGGCCCCCCGCGCAGGCGGGCCCCCGAAGACGCCTCCGCCGGCGCGGACCCAGGCCCCCGGCCCAGCGGGGAGGGGGCGCAGGGCAGCGCCCCGCCACAGAGGGGGCGGCAGGCCGGGGGGTTCCGTGGGGAGACCCCCAGAGGCGCCCGCGCCCTCCCGCCAAGAGCCGGACCCGCCGCCGCCGCCCCGGCAGAAGATGCGGAGGCTGCGCAGGGCCGCCTCGGCGCCCCCCGGCCCGGGACCCCCGCCCTCCCCGCCTCCGGACCCGCCGGGAAGCCCCCCCGCCCTCCCCGCGCGCCCGGCAAGAGGCGGGGCCCAAAACCGCCGGCGGGACGGGGGGCGCCCGGGATTCCCGCCCCGCCCGACAGGAGCCCCCCGCCCGGAGGAGCCTCGGCGGGGAGGCGGGAAAGGCCCGCGTCCGGAGGAGCTCAGCCGCTTCCGCGAGACCGGGGCCGGGCCGCCCCGGGCTGCGCCCTCCCTCCGGGGGGACCCAAGGCGGAGGGGCCGCCGGCGTCTCTGCCGCCAGCGCCTCCCCCGGGCGAGGACCGGGGACCCGGAAACGCCCGCCGTGGCTCCGGGAGGCTCCCCGGGGGCCGGAGGGAGCGCGGGGGGCGCCCGCAGGACCCGCCGGAGCCGCCCCCGCCTCACCTGCGCTCATGGCCGCCGCCTCCGCCGGGGCGCCGGTGCTGCCGGGCGGGGGGAGGGCGGCCCTGCGCTGCCTCTGCTGCCGCCGCCGCCGCCGCCGCCGCTGCTTCTCCTTCCCGAACGCGGAGCCGGTCCGGAAGCCGGACCTGCTGGGGGCCGCCCTTCCCGCCCCCTTCCGGCCCCTGCGAGGCGGCGCTGCTGGCCGGCGGAGGGCGCTTCTGTGGTCGCCGCCGCCGCCCCTCCCTCCCTCCCTCCCTCCCGGCTGCCGGGAGCGGGTCCAGCGCCTTCGGCCTCCGTCTCCCGGAAGGCCCCGAGAGCCCCGTCCCCGAGAGAGCCCCGGGAACGGAGGCCCCGGCGCCCGGAGGAGGAGGAGGAGGACCGCGCGCCTCTCTTCTGGGAGCCGCTCGGGGCGGAGGCGGAAAAGGAGGCACGAAGCCCCGGCCCCGAACCGGAGAGGGGGAAGGGGGGCCGCCTCTCCCCCTCCCGGGCCCCCTCCCGCCCTTGGTCTCGGGCCCCTTCCGACGAGAGGCGGCGCCGCAGGCGTTCCCCGCAGACCCTCCGCCAGCAGCGGCGTCGGGACGGGAGGGGTCCCCGGGCTGCCCCCGAGCCGCCCTCCGCCCCAGCGCGCCCTCCCGGCCCCGAGGGAGCAGCGCGCGGCCTGGCCTGAGCCCCCGGTTCCGCCCAGAGGGGAGAGGGAGGGGCCCCCCGCCCCAGGGGCCGCCTGAGCCACCCGCTCTGGGGACCCAGCGCCGCCTGGCCGCCGGCCACTGAGGCCACCGCGCGCGGTCCCAGCCCGGGCGACCTCAGTAGGCTGTTGGACGGTGGAAGATGCGGGTGGGAGCTCATTGGAAGGACCGGCAGAAACGGAGGAAGCTCAAGGAAGGAGGAACTCGCGTGGGGCGGAGGGACAGACGTTTCGCGAATGGGGGAGCCGCGGCGTCTGTGAAAGGCAAGACCCACCCCCGGCCATCCCACCCAAGGCCGTGGCTCCTGGGATGACCCTCCGTCCCACCCTGAGAACCAGAGAAGCCCCCCTGGAGGAGCCTCGGGACCAGCGGAATGATGGGCCGGCCCCTGGGAGGCCGGGAGGGAGAAAAAAAGGCCCTGGCCCGAGGCAGTCACTGAAGAAGCACTTTATTAGTCCAACTAGTCCAACTTTATTAGTCCCATTAGCCCCCTCCCACAGACACAGAGAGAAAGCGGAGCAAAAGGGGAGGGGCCCCCATCCCCTGCCCACCACGTGAGCAGGAGGCAGAGGCCGTGCGCACTGGGAGGCGGAGGGGACGGGGCGGCGTTCAGGCGTGGGCCGCCCTCTCCTTGTACGTGGCCATCATCTTCTTGATCTCTGCGATGGCTTTGCCGGGATTCAGCCCCTGCCGGAGACACACAGAGCGAGCAGCTGATGAGCAGCTGAGGGCAGGCCGAGCGCAGCGGCCCCCCCTCTCCCTCCATCCGTCCCCCTCCTCACCTGGCTCAGCAGCCAAAACAGACGGACCAAAAGAGGTTCCTTTGGGCCCAAGTGGGAAAAGGCCAGTCCTGCTCTGAAGTGAGTCCTTTCAAGGGGGCCGCTCCTTCCCCCCACCCAGAGGGGCTCTGCCACGTGGCCGGCAAGGATCGAAGAGGAGCCTCCCAGAGAGGCTGACTCCCCGGACAGTGGTGGACACCAAGGGCAGCCCCAAACAGCAGGCGCCCTTCCTGCCACGGAGCCCCCGACAAAGGGCCGGCCTGGCATGATCTGTGGGTGGGGAAGGAGGATGGGCACCCACCTTGGGGCAGGTCTTTGTGCAGTTCATGATGGTGTGGCAGCGGTAGAGGGAGAAGGGATCCTGGAGCTGTGCCAGACGCTCCTCAGTGTAGTCATCCCGGGAGTCGATCATCCAGCGGTAAGCCTGGAAGGCAGAAGAGGTGCTGGGCCTCTCAAGGGAAAGACCCTCCTGCCGTCAGGTGGGCCCCTCCCAGCAGAGGGGGTGTCTAACAGTAACTGCCCCCACCTCTGCAGCCCCCCTCTTGCTGTCCTGTCCACTGTTCCCATCACCCTCCCCAAAGCACAGGACCACCAGTCCCCTCCCTCTGCCTCCCCTCGTTCCTCCCCTGCTGCTGAGGGGCATCTATGCGTCTACCTGCATGAGGACAGCCGGGCCCAGGTACTTGTCCCCGTTCCACCAGTAGCTGGGGCAGCTGGTGCTGCAGCAGGCGCACAGGATGCATTCATACAGCCCATCCTGCAGGGAGGCAGAGAAGAAATACTGAGTGGGGGACTTGGGACCTGTAGTGGGAGCTCCAGAGCCACACCCTTCCCCCAGATTTGGGGGCTCTGCTGACCTGTCTGCTGGCCACAATGCCACCCCAAAACCCTGCCTCATTTTTTATTTTCTCTTTTTTAGTCAGAGAGGCAAGCTCCCGGTCCTTTTGAAGGGCAGAGCCAGGCACGATGACAGGTGCACACAAAGGCACGCAGGAGAACCCACGGCAACTGCCACCACCTCCACATAGCAGCTGCTAAATTCGCTCTCCCAGCAGGCTGCCCACAAGGCAATCCTGGAGCTGGTCCCTGGCTGTACGCCATCTGCCACTGAGCTTCCAAACCCTCTGGCTACTCCACTGGAATCCATCATTGCCCAAGTGACCATGTGCCACACTGACAGTTTCTGGAGGGGGGCAGTGGGGGGGGGTCCAGGCAGACAGAGGCTCCACTTTCAGGAGACACTGACGACAGCCGAGCCAGGACAGAGGGAGGGTCCACCCCAGCCTGCCTTCTGCTCTCCCTCTCAGCCAGCCAGCACACAAATGGGCCGCAAGGAGGCCAAAAGAGGAGGAGGAAGTGGGACCATGCTCAGCACCCCGCTTCCAGTGCCACGAGGCCTCCTCCTGGGAGTCCACAGAGTTCAAGGTGCTGCGAGCCAGAAGGTGGCTGCCTGCCACGCTGGGGCTTTCAGAGGGCAGAAGGAACCCAGCTGGGCCAAGGCAGTTCTACCAAGCCCAGCATCCAGCTCCCCCTTTCCCTCAACAGCCACTCAAGGAGCACCCCCAGGAAGAATGGGGGCAAAGCTCTCCCCAGCCTTCCCCTTGTGCACATATGTTAGCCACTGAAAGAGCTTTTAAAGTCCCTAGGACTAGCCATCTTTCTCTGGCAATGCTCTCCTTGGGCTAGCAACCCCACAGAGAAGGAACATGGAATGGGCAGCCCAGGGATGACACTCCTGGGTTTCCACTCACACAAAGGTGAGAACTCTGCTCCCCCACCACCACTGCGAGCCACTGCCTCAGAGAGCAAGGCCAGCTGCGTGCAAACGCACCAAGCGAGGGAGGGCGGTCTTGAGGAGAAAGAATGTGGCTCCTTCCTCTCCTCCTCTTCCCCCTCTGCCAGGGACCCCCGAGAGAGCCCCTTCTGGGCAGAGAAGGTGATGCCAGAGAGGAAAAGCTGAAGACTGCACACTGGAGGATTCAGTGTGTCTGGAGAGAGGGACTCAGCTCAGGCCCAGGGTTCAGTTCCCAGAAGCCCTTCCCGGGAAGCAGGAAAAAGCCAGGACAAGAAGCCCAGTGATTCTGGGGCAGATCAGGTTGACCAGATCAACCTCAGAGCCCTGGCCGTTCTGGGCATAGGAGGAGGAAGGCAGGAGCTCAGGGGAAAGGACCTAGAATTCCCATCAAAGAAAAACAGCCAGTACAAGGAGCGGCCAAAGCTAGAGAAGGAAGGAAGGAGGAAGGAAGCTGACCAGTTTCTCCCGCTCCTCAATAGACTGGAGGTACTGCTCTTTGCCTTGATTGGACTCGTCTTTTTTCTTCAAATAAGGCTGAATGGCTTTGTACTGGGCATAAAAGTTGCTCAAATCCTGAAAAGAGAAAGAGAGACAATTTTAAGGTATTTTTTAAAAGGGAAACAGAGTGGCCAGCCAGGGAAGGCCACAAAGGCTATTCTAAACAGCCTCTCGCTTCCCTGCAAGGCCTCCCTATGGGCAACCTTCTGCTGGTAGAGAAATCCAGCATGCTGAGACTTTGATGGGGGAGCAGGGGGAGCATGAGAGGGTGTCAGACACACACAACATGAGCTTCGTGACTGAGTCTGCCAGACCACAAGACAAGGCAGAGCCCAGCTGCTCCTCTGCGGGCCTGTGTGAATACATGTGTGTGTAACAGTGTGAGAGATCTGAGGAACCGGATGAGTGGAGGCAGAACACCAAACGTGTTCAGTAATGTGTTTAGTTAGCCTGCTCTGACGAGGGCAGATTCTGCACTCTCCTTTTATTTGCTCTGTGACAACTATTATGAAGCAAAACAGAACAAGAGAGCATGTTTCTTCTCGGCAGTCACTGGTCTACACGAAAGGCTTCATGTGCTTGTTTCTGTGCCCATGTGCATCGATAATAATCCACAACTGCAAACAAGTGAATACCCAGAGCTCCGCGCTCCACCCTCAGCTCACTGTCTGACTGCGCACGTTTTGCAGATTACAGCAAAGCCAGAAAAGTCCAATGAGAAAGCCCTCTCCTGCCAGGGGAGTGCCAGGCAGTGTGGGCACTTACTGGAACAAGGTCCTTCACCACGTACATGTGGGGTAGGGGGTAGATTTTGGTGACCTTGCTGAGGTCTGTGTCGATCTTCTTGGTGCAGGCCAGAGTGTTCCCTCCATTGATGTTCATGGCGCAAGAACCGCAGATGCCTGTGGGACCGGGAAGACGTAGAGTCACCCTTGGGACATTGGCCTCCCTCAACTGCACTTCCACTCTGAACCTTGCTGGGGAGGCTGCTCAGTTCTGCCTTCCTGGGGAGCCCACCTGGCCTCCTCTCCTTGTAACAGCAGGGAGTTTTCCTGCTCTTGGTCAAAGCTGCTTTAAATCAAGAACAGCTTAAGAAAAGCTTTTCTTCTCTCAAGGCTTCCCAGAAAGGACCAAAACTCAGGCGGACTGGAAGTGATGGCACTAACTCTTCCTTCAGCTCTGAGACGATCCCTGCGCTGCAACTGCCACCAACTGCTCGTGTTTGCTGATCTGCATTAAGCAGACCTATTTATAGCATTGTTACATATTCAGAGCTATTTATAACCAAGAGAAGAATCACCCCAGGGAAAACGGCAGTTCTCAGGAAAAATTCCAATTCTGCCATTTGCTTAGACAATCTGCATTATTTTTGTAGAATGATCTCCAGCACCCACAGCTGTAAACTCCCATGGCTTCAAAATTTAGCCTCTTTGCACTGTTTTTTAGGCACGTGTGGCAGCAGGAGCTTCTCCATACAGTTTCCCTCCACTACATTAAGCTCCTTGTTGCAGAAAGAAAAGCTCAGCCTCAGAGGCAAAGGGGCAGCAGGTGGAACCCAGAAACAACCCACACACACCCTGCAGTCATCCTCCTCCTGCCTGTCCCTTGCCCACCTGACCCCAAGGCTCCCCAGAACAGGGCAGCCAATGGGACAGCTTTACCTTCTCTGCACGACCTGCGGAAGGTCAGGGTGGAGTCCATTTCATTCTTAATCTTGATCAGGGCATCGAGCACCATCGGCCCACACCTGGGAAGAGAAACACCAGACCCTCTGCTTATTGCCAAGCCCACCCCTTCCAACCGAGGATTTTCTCCGACAGCTGATTTTTACTAAGCGGTGGGCTGCTGAAAGAGAACAGGTGGCCCCACAGCCAAGCCAACGACTTCCCCAGCAGCAAAAGAGACCAGCAGAAGAGTCCTAAGATGGGACCGGACCAAAGCTGGCCTCTCAGACCCTGCACTCTGTTTCCATAGGGGGCAAGCAGATTCTAATGAGAAGCCTTGAGCAGGAGTTGAGCTTAGCGGCATCCTTTTGCACGTCCTTCTGCAGCATCCTCATTTTTTAGCTGTGCTGGATGGCCCTGTATTGTGAAACAAACCCCCACCCAGCAGGAGAGGAGGTGATTCTCTGCCAGTGGCGGGAGTGCGTAACCTACCCACGAGACGCCTGCTCAAGACGCCTGTTGAGAAAGGTTTGCTGCTGCTGCTGCTGCTGGCTGAACACCTGGAGGAAGGACAGCATCCTTTGGGTGACAGAAAGCCCGCCTCTCAGGGTGCCACCCACAGCAAAGGGAAGAACTAAAGCAAGCGGGAGCCACAGCTGTCTTTGGAACACGCACTGCAAGAAGACACCGTGGCCCAAAGGCCCAAGAAGGCCAACCTCCACTTAACGATAGGGAAGGGTGTGCATTTTGACCACAAAACCAAAAGAAACCCCTGCCAGCTCCTGTACCCCAAATATCACCGGTTGTTGCACTACGGCAGGGCAACCTTCCATATGGGGGTGCGGGGGCCAGCACCCTTCGCCCTTGGGTGTGCCGCCTGGGGCGGGTGGGGATGGCAGCCAGAGAGCGCCGTGAAGATTTGCGCACAGTCACGACGGACCGTCGCGCTCTCTCCCGCGGACAAGGAGGACCGAGCAAGAGGTTCATCTCCCATTTGGACCCCCGTGGCCTCCCCCCCTCGGCTGGCGCCCCCCTTACTTGTTCAGGTCTATTTCGTAGGTCTGCATGCGCGGCTTCTCCCCGGGACTGTCCGGATTCCAGCGGTACACGGCAAACCTCTTGACCCGCGCGGCCGGGGCCGGGGCCGCCGCGGCGGCGGCTGTCGCCTGCGCCCTCTGGCAGACCTGCAAGCCAAGCCCGGCAGTCAAAGGGAGTCCGACCGCCCCCCGCCGACGTCCGGAGGAGAGCCCGCGGCCTCCTCCGCGCCCGCTTCCTCCTCGGTGCCGGCGCCCTCGAGCCCGGAGGAGGCAGACCCCCCGGCCTTCGGGCCCCGAGCAGCAGAGACCCCCCGCCCGCGCCGCGCCCCCTCGGCCGGCGGGAGAGGAGGGCCCTCGCTTCCTCCCTGCGAGCCCGTCGAGCCCCGTTCAGCGGCTGGAGGCAGCCCCGATTCCCCCGGAGGGCCGCGCCCGAGCCGCTCCACCTGCGGCGGCGGAAGACTGGCGACCCGCCGGAGGAGGAGGAGGAGGAAGCGGGACTCTCGCCCGCCAGGGCCGCCCTGGCCCGAGGATCCCGCGCAGCCGCGGCTCCCCCCCGCCCGGCGGGACCCGGAGGCGCCACGGACGGGGCCGCGGGCGCGGGAGGAGGCGGAGGCCGGCCGAGCCCACCTGCCCGAGGGCCAGGGATCTGCCCGCCCGCCCGCCCGCCGCTCCGCCTTCCCGCCGCCCCCGCGGCGCTGCTCCGGCCCGGCTCACCCGCAACGCCCGCCGCAGGGCCGCGCCGCCCCTCAGGGATCCGACCGCCGTCCCCACGGTCACCGCGACCGCCGCCATCTTCGCTCTCCGACGGACAGGAAGGCGGGTCGAAGGCCGCCCAGCAGCTGCATCCGGGGGGGAGCGGCCACAGCCGGAAGCGGGGCTCAGCCATATTGGTTGTGGCTCAGCTGAGCCAGCTGCCATCTCGGGAGCGGCGGGCCGGAGGGGCGGCCCTGCGGCCGAGGAACGACCGGGGAGCGCCGGCGGCTCCGTCCGGGGCGAAGGATTTATTTCACCCATTTGCAGAGTTGCAGCACCGACGTCCTTTCAGCGCCAGAGTCGGGGGCGAAAGGAGGCGACACGGTTCTGCGGAAGGGAGAGTCGCTGCCGGGAGCGAAACACGACGGTCTCCTTTGGGAAAGGGCGTCTCTGCTGGGGAAGGTCGTTTCTTCCCGTCGCCTGCCTTGCTGAACGCGGCTGCGACTTCCCTGACAGACGGGCCTTTCCTTTCCAGAAGGGAGGAGGAGGAGGAGATGAAGGCGCCCCGTGGATGTCCCAGGAGAGCTGGGAGGAGGAGGAGGAGGAGGGGGAGGCAAAAGGGAGCGAGGTGGCCCTTTGGTGGGGAAAAAAGAAGGAGAGATGCAAAGGTTAAGAGCCCTGAAGCCTCGGGGAGACGGGTATCCCTGGTGTGCCCCCCACCCTCTGTTCTTCAGCAGACGGAGGCCGGAGGGCCCTCTGTCCGGAGCACTGCCGTCGGCCCTTCCTGCACAGTGGAACGGGGTTGGCCTGGATGCCCTTTGGGGCTCCCTTCCAGCCCGAGGAGCCTCTGAAAGGTCACCCTTCCAACGCTACAGTCCTGAATCTACCACCCGGACCCTCCTTTTGGAGCACGGACGAGAAAGACTGGCGTTCTTTCCTAGCGTATCCCGCCCCAGCAGCGGGGTGGACTGGATGACCTTCAGGGCTCCCTTCCAGGGCCTGACATTTTGTGCCTGACAGGTCATTTCCAACTCGTGGCAACCCCGAGGCAACCCTACAAGAGGGCAGCTTCCTAGGCGAGATGTGCCTGAGGCCGAGAGAGTGCGACTCATCCAGTCTCCCAGAGTCCTGGTCCCATGACCGAACCACCACGTGGCGGTGACTTTCCCTCTCCACTACAGGCAGCACGGCGCAAAGTACAACTGCACGGTGTACTCTAAGAGAGCCGTTTCAGGGCGGAGGGTTGGCCTGGATGGCCCCTGGGGACCCCACTCGACCGTCGTCCAAGGCGTCCTTCCTTGAACCGGGGGCGGGTGATCCTCTTTCCCGCTTTAAACAGAGGGCTGGCAGGGCCGCGTTCCTCTCGGGAGGGCTTCGTTTGCCGCGTTTTCCTGCCTGGCAGAAGGCGGGTTGGGCTGGATGACCTTCGGGAGCCCCTCGAAAGTGGAATCCTGGCGCAATGCCGCCTCCTGACCCCGCAACCCTCACGAAGGGGAACCCCAGCCCCTGGAGGAAGAGGCCGGCCCACTCGGTGGACCCCTCCTCCTACGGCCGGAAGGAGGCCTGGCTGAACGACCCCGATCCCCCCCCCACGCGAGGGAAGGGGGCGCCAGGTCTGGCCTGGCTGGTTGGAGGAGGAGGAGGAGAGAAGGAAGGCGACTGGTCCCCTCGGAGCCGCCTTGGCAAGAGAAGGCGGCGGGGGAGGCATTCTTCCCACCGTTGCGTCCGGTTTCCTGGCCGGTACGGCCCAATTCGAATTGCAGGCTTCGCGGTTACCATGGCGACGGACGTGGGCCGGTGCCTGAACGGTGACGGTCTAGCCTCTTTGAGTCTATGGTCTGGCCCTTTCAGCTGTCCTCTCAGCTCGGCGGGTAGGCTCTCTGAGATGAGTTTCCCAGAGCGTCTCCCATTGACACTCTGTCCATTCCGCCATGTTGGTTGGCCCTCTAAGTTGAATTTTCCTAGAGTATCCCCTAGTGATGTTCTGACCCTCACAACTGAGAGGGGAGGCTCTCTGAGATATTTTTCCCAGAGCGCCTTCTGGCGATGCTCTACCCCTTTCCCTTGTTGGTTGGCTCTCTGAGTTGAAACTTCCTGGATCGTCGCCCTAATGGCGCTCTGTCCGTCTTATCTCTGAGGGCAGGCTCTCCGAGGCAAGATTCCTAGAGCGTCCCTTTTTTCCCGTTCTGGCGGCCGCCTTCCTGCACCTTTTGGGCGGGATGTCTCAGGCGATTTGAAAGAAGGCCGTCGCCGTCCGAGGGCTGCCTGTGAGCTCCTGGGCAGCCGCGAGGCCTTTTCGAGAGAACCTTTATTTTATGTCATTGAAAACCGCCCCGAGCCACGATCTCGTCCCACTCGGCCACCAGACGGCGCTGCAGGAGGAGGAAGGAGCCGTTTCCGCCTCATCTGCCGGCGAAGCTGGAACAACCCCTGTGTGGGGAGGATGGGAGCTGTTGTCCAGCTCGTGGTCTGAGGTGCCGACGAGGCCCGGCGCCCTCTGCGACTGGGAGAGCGGGACCCTCCCCGAGGCCCCAGCGCCCTTCCCGCCCCGAAGGGGAGCCCGTCCCCGGGAGGAGGAGTCCGGCCCAGCCGGGGACCCCCGAGGATGGAGGCCGGGGGCGGAAGGTCCGGCTGAGCGTCTCCGCCCCCACCGCTGGGAGGGAGAGAGGAGGACGGTGAGTTCAGGTAGCAAAGACACCCCCGCCCGCCCCGGTCCCGAGCACGCTTTCATTTCCACAAAGCCACCCGTTTCCCTCCTCGTCCTCCGTCTAGCCGGGCGTCTTTCTGGCGGCATCAGCGTCGGAAGGAGCCTGTTTTAGGCTGTGCCCGTTCTTTGTATGGCCAGGTTTCCTCCTCGTCCCCTGTCTTGCCAGAAGTCTTTCTGGCAGCATCGCATCGGAACAAGTATTTTTATGCCACACCCAGCTTTCGTATAGCCCCCTTATGGCTCCATTTCCCGCCTCATCCCCTGTCCGGCTGGAAGCTTTTTGTCTTTCTATCCGCATCAGCCTCGGGAAGAGAGTGAAGGAGGGGCAGAGAAGGACAGCCTGGCGGTGTTGGGCTTCTGGGCTTTATTCGAGACCCTTCAGTTTTGGAGAAAAGGTTTCCTGAAACAAGCTTTTTCTTTTTGCCCCCTTCGCCTTTCCCTCTTGCTATTTTGCCCTCTAGTTCCCAAATTGTAAAGATATATATATGTGTGTGTGTGTGTTTCTGTCTGTATCTCTATATGGATATAAAATCCCATCATCCCCAGAGAAAAGACAAGGATGGAAAAAAGAGGAATCTGGGAGGAAATGGGTCCCTTTTTTGACTCTAAACCCATCATTCCTCATTTTGAGTGACAACTTGTGGCAAAATTCATCTTTTTTTGACAGTAAAATTCATCATTCTTTACTTTGAGGGCCCCCCGGGGATGAAATTGGACCTTTTTAAACTCTAAAACCGTCGTTCCTTTTTTTTTGGACAACAAACCCCCTCATTCTTTATCTTGGGCGCCCTCTGGTGGCGAAATAGTCCAAAGAAATTTTAAAAATAAATCTCAATTTTTGGTGGGCCATTTATGAATTAAGAGCACTGAGAGGTCTGAGAGGTGGTGACAAATCTTCTCCCTATTTTTGCCCAGACTTTAAAGGTGAACCAGTCAAAGTACTGAAGTTCCCATTATCCCCAGAAGAAAAAAAAGGAGAAAATAGAAAAAAAAATCTGGGCGTCCCAGTGCAGCCCATACTGTGTAAATATCGCCCAAGGGTGGGAAAGGAAGAAGCTTCACTTCACACAGGAATCGGTCCTTTTTTAAAAAGTTCTGACTAAAACCCGGAGCAGACAAGGGGCTAAAGATGGGGGTATAAATAAAGCTAATAATGGGGATACTCACAGGGCCCGATCCCGTAGAAGAGGACGAAGAGGAAGATGAGGATGACGCTGGAGTAATGCATCCAGAAGAAGTGATGCTGGAAAGAGGCGGAAAATAAAAGGGGGAAAAGGAAAAAGTAAAATTTAAAAATAAGATGTGGGGCCGATGTTTGCAAGGGGAGAAAAAAACCACACGCGCCTTGCCTGCCTGCAGAGAGAGTGCGGCTGTCAGGAAGCCGGGCACGAGCTCCGTGGCCCCGTAGCCGCCCCACAGCAGCCTTTTCCGCCCAAAGCGCTCAATGAGGGAACTCTGGGGGGGGACGGAGAAAATGAGCAAAGGTAAAAAAGTGGAAGGAAGGGCCGACCTTGCAGGGATGTCGTGTTCTTTGCCACTCACACACAAGACGGAGGACGGGCACTCGCACATCCCGATCCCCAGGGCGATGTATGGGATGAGCTCCTCGTCAAACTGGGCCGTGGGGAAAACTTCGAAAGAGAGAAGTAGATCTGGGAAAAGAGATAAATAAAACCAGCGGGGTCAGGCTAGATGACCTTTGGGCCCTTCTTCCTATTACAAACATAAACGCCTCCCCTTTTCCTCCTGAGCTCGGCCACGGGTTCAGATCCCTGCAGCTTCCAATAGGCAAGTAGGATCCCTCGATCCAAGACGGCCATCGGCCACGGAGAACATGCTCGTGTTTCTCAACCATTAATTTTATAATATTAAACTCGTTTTATTATTTATTGCAAATGAATACGCAAATATTTCATGAAAGCAGTATGCAAATATTCAATTATATATTCATTTATTTACAGGATTACCACGAGAAAGAGAGAGAGAGAGACTTTTAAAATAAATTAATTTATTTCTGTGCCATCGTACAAGCCTTTTAACCTGGTACAGTGGCCCAGAGGCTGGATTGCAGCACCCATCATCCACAGCCAATTTGGCTTTGGGGAGTGGAGTGGGGGCAAAGTTATATTCTCTCTGAGTAACTTTTGGGAGGGT
Organism: Ctenosaura bakeri; assembly: GCA_948474755.1. Taxonomy (NCBI): domain Eukaryota; kingdom Metazoa; phylum Chordata; class Lepidosauria; order Squamata; family Iguanidae; genus Ctenosaura; species Ctenosaura bakeri. The sequence goes on along the minus strand of CAOLHI010006020.1, from coordinate 47,664 downwards.
TGGAAAAAAAGGAGAAAAGCAATTTATTACGAGCGCGAAGATACTCACCAGATCGGAGGCGAAGGCGCCATTCTCTGCTAGGGAGAATAGGGGGTGATGGGACCTACAGTCCCTCTCCCTCTCTCTCTCAGTGTCTTTCTCGCTCTCTTTCATTCCTCTCCGGCGGCAGGAAAACAGGAAGCTGTTAATGGGAGTTAAATTTTACTCCTCGCAAGTTTCCCATTAAGGCTTTCTGTGCAAAGTTGGCACCGGGTGAATTAAATAGATCAACCAGGTCTGGACTGGCCCCGGCCAATGGGAGGGCTGGGAAGGGTCCGGATCCAGCAGACGCCCCTGCCGGGGGAGGAGGAGGAAGGGGGATGAAGGCCCCCCTGATTGTGCAAAAGCTCGTTTGCAGGGCACGGCCTGCAAATCATTTATTCTGGCCAAATGAAGCAGCTCAGAAAACCATAGTGCTGGGAGATCTTTTTTTTCTTGGAAGATGTGAACCCGGGACCACCTTCCAGAGGGTCAGCCGGCCCTAGACAGAGTCAGCCCCCCCAACAGGAGGTCCAGCTAAGGCTGGTTTTCCCAGCATCCTGCACGCCAAGAGTTCAGGAAGGATTATTTCCCAGAATCCTCTGGCTATGTGGGGAGACCTGAACCCGGGACCTTCTGCTAATAGGAAATTAGTGGAAGATCCCTTTATATTGAGTCATATGTCTGCCGTCGCAGGAAATTTCCGCCCCCTCTAATTAACCAACCAATCAATTAATTAATTCCAGCACTCCAAATGGCCTCACTTCTGCAATTTATGTTTGCAACAGAGTTACATTTGCAGTTATTTTTGTACTATCATTACCTGAAGTTACCTCTGTAGTGTGGTTACTTGCATTTAAACCTGTAATGTAGTTGTGTGCATTTATTTTTGTAATACAAATGCCTCCAGTTACTCTGTAATGCAGTTACATTCAGTTTTATTAATAAGATTATTCCCTGTAGTTACTTTTGTGAGGTAGTTACCTTCACAGACATTTGTAATGTGGTTACGTTCATATATTTTTGTAATGTTAAACCCTCCAGTTACTTTTATAATGTAGTTACATACACTTACATTAGTCTTATTTTCTTGTAAAGTTATTTTTCTAATGTAGTTACCTACATTTGCATTTGTAATACAGTTACATGCTTTTATTTTTGTAATGTCATTATCTGAAATTGCTTTTGCAATGTGGTTGACTACAATTACTTTCCCGATGTAGCTACTTTTGTACATTTACTGTCTGTAATGTAATTTCCTGCATTTACTTTTGTAATGTAGTTACTCTCCCAGTAACTTTTTGAGATGCAACAAAGGGACGTTTTGAAAGCAACTTAGAGAGAAAGAGAGCAGGGTTACTTTATTGATGGGAAAAAGTACATATATATCCCCCCCCAAAAAAACAGCATTAATTCTAAGAATCAGAGAGGGTAGAATTTGAACTCGGAGCCCTTTAAAACCATGACAGGGGGAGATACCTCCACACTGGAGGATGGAGCATGGGATTTGTAGTCCTGATTCATCCAAATTAGTTCCCAGTTCTGGATGGAACAAAAGCCTGCATATTAAAACGGGCAAAACAGCCCCAAATCTGAGCAAGGAGAAGCACAAGGAAGGGCCGGATCGGGACCTCAGGAGGGCCGGCTCCGGCTCTTAGGGGCTGGTGGTCCCAAAATCCTGAGCCTCCATCCAAATTGGTGTTTGAAAACTGGTCCTGAGGAAATTGCAAAACTGTTTGACTTTTACAGATACGGGTTTCATAGTCGTGGGTTTGTTGCCATGACCTCACTTTGGGGATCGTGGGGTGGTCTAGATGGCCTCTAGAGTGACCCCTTTCCCCAATTTGACGGGTTTTGAATTTGCCGGATGACGATCAAAGAGAAAGTTTGTTCTGTCCGTACGGTGGGACGGGAATTGGCCATTAAAAGCCAAAATACGGGGCTCAAAATCCTTTAAATTGGAAAAAAAAGTTAAAATTTCTTTCCATCCCTGGTTATAACCTTGTGCTGAATAAGGTGGCGCCTGGTGTGGGGCTTCCGTCTCGTTTCTTCTCCTTGAAGTTAAATTTGTCAAATTCTTGCCGGATTTCCATAATAGATTTCTCTTTCGTTTCTGGGAGGTAGAAATAAACGAGGGCTCCGGAGACGTAAAGGACTCCCGTGAAGACGAGGAAGGAATATGGGCCAAAACCTTCCTGTGCAGGAAAAGAAAGAAGAATTTAACAAAATTAATGGTTTTAAATTTAAAATTTAAAGAAATTTAGGATTCCTTTAGAAGAATTTAGAAGTTTGAAATTAGAATTTAAAATTGCTTTCAATGTGTAATCGTTAAAAAAATCCTGCAGCCTTAATTTTTAAAATTTAATGACCAATCAAAATGTTAAATATCCTTTAGACGTCAATTTTAATTTGTCTCTTAATTTTCAAATTTCAAATTTCCCCCTACATATTCAAATTTGGGAAAGAATTTGGGCGGATGGGGAGATGGGCGGATGGCAATTATTTAGATCCTGACTTTTTAAAAATAAAATCTATTTATTTCAGGAACCCCGGAACTCGAACCCGGCTCTTACCACAATGAAGGGGAAGGCCATCCCCACGGCGAAGGAGCCCACCCAGTTCAGGACCCCCGCGAAGACGAAGGAGGCGGACCGGGAGGACTGGTCGAAGATCTCCATCCGGACCGAGGTGGAGGCGCCGGCTGAGGAACCGAGAGAAGGGTGAGTCTTTCGGGGGGGGACGCCCGGAGGTCATCCGGACTTCCAGATTAAATTTAATTTTAAAAAATTAAAAATTTAATAAATTTCTATTTTTAAATTCAACATAAATTCAAATGGTTAAATTTAACAAAAATTTAAATTATTAAATTTAATTTAAAACTAAATTTTAATTTCAATTTAATTTCAGTTTCAAAATTTCAATTTAAAAATTTAAATTAAAATTTAAATTCAATTTTATTTAAACTTAAAGTTTAAAAATTAGAATTTTTTAATTTAATTTTTAATTTTAAATTTAAAATTTAAATTAAATTTATTTTAAACTTAAATTAAAGTTAAATTAATATTACATTTAGTTTAAATCGAATAAATAAAATAAATAATATAAATATAGAAAAATTATATATATATAAATATAAAAATACATAAATATATATAAAATTTATATAAAAATAATATATATATAATTTATATATATATATATATATATATATATATATTATAATATAAATAAACATTTACTTTAATTTAAATTTAAAATTAATTTAAGTTCAATTTAAATTTAATTTCAATTTTAATTTTAATTTAATTTTAATACTTACCTGGTCCGATCCCGAAGGAGAAGACGAAGCCGAAAATGAGGCAAAGGCTGCAGTAAGGAATCCAGGGGTAGAGATGCTATTGAAACCAGGAGAAGGAAAATAAATTGCAAAATTTAACTTACTGATTAAAAAGAAAAAAATCAATTTATCGTGGGAAATTCTCAGAGGTCGGGGAAGGAGGTCTCTGCCCCATGGCGCCTACAGAGAATAGCATCCGTACAGAGACTGCTGGTCATGAAATTAGATTTCAATTTCAATTTTAAAATTAAAATTTAAAGTTGAGCTGAATTAAAATTTTACCTGGAAGGAGAGGGCGAGGGTAAGAGCAGCCAGCATTGTCCCCATGACCCCGAATCCCCCCCACAGGAGGACCCGCCGCCCGAAACGCTCGATCACGGCGCTCTGCGGAGAGAGGGCGGCGGAGGCCCCGCCAATAATCAATAATCAATAGCTGTCCTTTTAATTTCTCCTGTCTCGTGTACGTTAAAAGATATACAGGTAAAAATCCTCACCCACTCTAAAGCAAACCGAAATTAAAATATCAATAATTGGTGCACAGGATTCAGTTAAACGATCAATAATGGCTACGGGAGTGAATTCAACGATCAATAACGGATGGAGGGTTCGATTAAATTAGAGGCGACGGATATTGGGTTCAATTAAATGACAGACAGTTGATACCGGGCTCAATTCAATGATCTATAATAGAGGCAGGGCGATTGATAATTGACAATGGGTTCAATTAAACTATCAATAACGGATAGAGGGCTGAGTCAAATGATCAATAATTCATTAATAATTAATAACTGACACTGGGTTAAATTTAGAGCAGGGAGAACTGATATCGGGCTGAATTAGGTGATCAATAAGTGATACTGGGTCATATGAATTAATTAATCGATTCATTGTAATAGGATTGATTGATTGATTGTTAATGGGAGGGGGACTGACTCACGCAGAGGAGGGTGGAGAGCAACTCGAAAGCGCTGAGACCCAGCGAGAGGGACCGGACGCGGTCGCCCTCGAACCCGGCGGCGTTCAGCACCTCAAAGGCGTAGGTGTACATCTGGGCGGGGGGGAGAAAAATTAATGCGATTAATTAAAATTAATAAATAATGAAAGGTCATTTTAATTGGACTAATAATTCTAAATCAGATTAAGGAAATAAAGATTAAAATCAAATTAAATTACTAAATCAAGTCAGTTCAATCAATACAAATGAATTTAAATTACTTAATTAGTAGATTATATTAATTCCCAATAGAGTAAATCAATAAATAAAAAAATCCAAATAATAAATTAATTAGTTCTCCCTAGTTTAAATTAAATGAATTAAACCGAATTAAATCGAATCAATCAAATCAGCTTTTAGAAACTGTAAATTATATAAAATAAAATAAGTTAATAAATACGTTATTGATAAATGAATAATTAAATAAATAAAATAAAAAATAATTTTTTCAAAAAGTAAATGTTTCATTTTCTCTTTTACTAATAATTATTAATTAATTAGTTAATGACCCCCCTGGCCCCCGAATCCCCTCCTCCCCCCTCCCCCTTGACTCAACTGCCTGCACCCCGCTGAACTGCAGGGCCACCACGAGGAGGAGCAGGAGGCCGATCTGGCAGTGGAGGGACGGGTCCCCGAGCAGCTCCGAGAGAGAGTGACTCCGGGGGCCCAGGAGGGCCGCCTTCTCCCTCCGCAGGTCTTCCATCCCCTCCTGGACCACCTGCGGCCGCCCGGACCCCCAAAAGGTCTCCATGGCTGCAAGAGAAGAGGGAGGGGAGCCCCCTCGGTGGGGGGAAGTCTGCCACGAAAGAGAGACCCCCTGAGACCCTGCCCCCCCGTCATTGGACCCTCGGGAGGCCCCTCTGTCCCTCCCTCCCGCCCCCCCACGGCCGCCTTTGGGGAGCAGACGGCAGCGGGGCCTTCTGGAGGGCGGCCCCCCATTTTTGCAAGAAAGCCATTCTTACTTCAAAAGGGGAGTCTCCTTACCTTCCCGGCATCCCTCCTCGTCCCCCCGGAGCAGGAAGAGGTCGGGGGGCGACTCCGGGAAGAGGGGCAGGGCCAGCAGCTGGGCCAGGGCGGGGAGGCTGCCGGCCGCCATCAGGAGGGGCCACCGGGAGGGGCCCCCTAGGACCGCCCTGCAGGGGTGGGGGCAGCAGGGGACGCCGCACCCCAGAAAGAGAGAGCGAGTCACAAATGTGGGCCCATTTTCCTTCGAAAAAGGTTCTTTGGGGAGCATGGCTCGCCCTCTGTACCTAGATCTAGTGGGATTGCACATCCCATCATCCCCTGAGCCTGCCCCAAAGGGAGAGAGGGGTGCTGGGAAACCCTGAAGTTTATTACAGTGTGTTGATTTCGCTCCTGCCCCCCCCGACTTGGTAACCTTAACCCTCTTCAGCCTTCCCCACCACAGTCCTCCTTGGATTGCAGATCCCTTCATCCCCGCATACAGCCCACAGTGAGGATGCTGGGGGCATTTTGTAGGCGGGAGAGGGAGGCATTTATGGGAATGTTTATGGGATGGAAGCAAGACTTGGCTTTTTCTCTACCCAGAATTCCCTGCAGAACTGGTTGTATGGCAGATCCCATTATCCCCTCACCACCCTCAGAGCTTTTATACCCCCTCAATGTGAGGAATGCTGGGAATTGTTTCAGGAAGACTGTGGGAGTGGGGCTTAATCCGTGCGCAGAATTCCCTGTAAACTTCCTTCTCCCCAGACCTCCCTGGATTGCAGATCCCATTATCCTTTCCCATTCCCAGAGACAGCACTCCTTTCCCACTCTCAGAGCCCAAAGTGCAGGATGATGGGAATGGTTATGGGAAGGAGGTGTGCGCAGGGGGGAGGTTGGGCTTCATCCACACCCAGAACTGCATGAGGCCTCTCCTTGACCTACTAAGACTGCAAATCCTATTATCCACATCCTCAGAGCCAGCACACAGCTCCAAAGTGAAGGATGATGGGAATCTTTATGGAAAAGAGGCGAGACCAAGGGTGGGTTGGAGCTTCATCCACATCCAGAAACCCACGAGACCTTAAACTACTGATCCACTAAGACTGCAAACCCCATCATCCACACCCTCAGAGCTGTTGTGCAGTCCCGAAGTGGTGGATGATGAGAATTCAGGCCTTCTGCAGAGTGTAGAGGGTGTATTTTGGGGAGCAAATGATGAGAGGAAGTGAGGATGGGGTGGAATTTTTTTTGGGGGGTTGCTACCTTTGTCCCATGATCTGCCCGAAGAGCTTCCCGAAACTCCAGAAGATGGAGGCCGTGGAGGTGGCGAACCCCCGGAGGTTTTTTGGGGAGATCTCCCCGACATACTGGGGGTGCAGGGGGATCAGGATCCCTTGGGGAAGAAATTCAGAATATATATATATAGATATATATATGTTGGCACTCCATGGCCTCAGGCAGCATCCAGGCATGGGGCAGCGTGGCTCACCGTTGCAGATCCCACAGAGGAAGCGGCCGGCCAGGATGAGCTCAAAGGATCCGGCTGCCTGGCTGGAGCCCAGCAGGACGGCGCTGGCCAACATCGCAAGGTTGTTGGCCAAGATACACCTCTTTCTGCAAGGAGGGGGGACAAATGAGTGAGGCCGGGATCTGGGTTCGAGTCCCTCCACTGGGCCTTACAATCTCACAGTGGGGCTGGGGGGAGACAATTCACACACATTTACCCCCCTCTTGCTCTCGGCCTGGCCTGCCTTGCAGGGTTGTTGCAGAAAAATACACATACTTTCTCTGGCCTAACAAAATGGGGAACGGCACACTCTCTCAGCCCGGCCCACCTCTCAGGGTTCTTTATGAGGATTAAAAATAGGCAGGAGGAAGGGAGGAAGGGCCAGACATGTATAGATAGTCTCTCAGAGCTGCTTCTAACTCAGAAATAATACAAATATTGCCCTTAAGATAAGAGAAACTGAGAGCGGGGGGCACACTCTCTCAGCCCGGCCCACCTCGCAGGGTTAAAAATAGGCAGGAGGGAGAGAGAAAAGACAAGCCGCGTGCAGAGAGCTGCTTCTCACTCAGAAATAATACAGATCTTGCCATTAAGATCAGCAACTGCTCCAGGGAAACAGAGAGCGGGGGGCACACTCTCTCAGCCCAGCCCACCTCGCAGGGTTGCTGTGACCGTGCGAAAGCGAAATAACCAAGCCACTGAATTCCCAAATGGAGGGTCTGGGTTCTAAACAGGCTGCCCGCCGTGTGCTGGACTTACTTGCCGTATTTTGCGGCCAGGTAGCCGGCGACCACGGTGCCTAGGAGTCCCCCCAGGGAGAAGATGGAGACCACCAGGGACCAGAGGAGGGTGAGGGTCTCAGGAGGGATGGGGAGACCCCCGGGCGACCCATCCAGGAGGCGTTCAGGAAGGCCTTCACATGCTGAAAGAAAGGAAGAAAAATCAGATTGGTCGGGGCAGAATTACAGCGAGTGCAATTAGTTACATTTCCAACAACTAACTAGTTAAGTAATTAATTATATCAGAACTCACTAAAAAGGCTCCAAACTTTAGAAAAGGGGAACAAAAATGTTTCCTTTTATATTTGGGCACCAAAAGTTTCTTCTTCGATCTTCCTTCTTTGTAAAAAATTGATTTATTTTGCAAACGGAGGGGCGGCCACAGATCAGGCCCCGCTCCCAGAAATGGAGACCCTGTCCCCCCACCGTTTGTAGTTATTTCCTGCTCGTTACCGGGGAGGTGTAGGTGATCATGGAGATCTGGAAGCCTGCCTGGAAGGTCCCTCCGACTCCCAGGACGAGGATCATCAGGAGGAGTTTGTGGTACTGGATCTGTCCGGAGGAGAGAAAAATCCCGACTGATCGATCGATGAACCAATCGATTGATTGGCTAATTTGTATTAATCCCCCCCCCAATTTTGGGATACGGGGGGACAGAAAAGACCCCGTTGGAAAAACTTAGGCGGCTCGAGGAAGCGAGCCAAGCAAAGCAAAGGAGGGGGCTAATTCGGCATAATTGTTGTGACTCCGGCACTTTGGCTTAAGGCAGAGGACAAAATCTGCAGTGATTATTAGTTCAGCTGCGAAGTAGTTCCGCAATCTGGCAGCCAAGGAACCTGGCACCTGCATGGATTAGCAGCCTAGCCGCTAAGCAGTTTAGCAGGGAGGCAATTTACCAATCTATGTAGATTTGCAGTCTAGCAGCCAAATACTTTAGCAGTCAAGCCGCGTAGAAATCTAGCAGCTAAGTGATTTAGGCGTCAAATGGAAGACCAGTCTAGCAGCTCAGTAGTTTACCAGGTGAGCAGTGTGGAAGTCTAGCAGCTACATAACTTAGCCGCTCAGTAGTTCAGCCACTTTGCAATTTAATCGTTGAGCAGCTTAGCCGGATGTTTCATCCTTCCTCCCAGCTGGCCATTTGGGCCATTTTGCCAGCCCACACGGCCCACTAGCCCACATGGTGGCCCCTGGACAACCAAGGGGCCTCCGGGTGGCCAACGCGGCTACTCACCAGGTCCCAGCAGGAGGCGGAGGCAGGGGCCATCTCTCCCTGGACCCCCGGCCGGCCAGCGGGCCAGTCGGCTGCCTCTCCCGGCCCTCAACCCCCCAGCCCTCAACCCGCCCCGGGGAAGGAACAGCCTCTCATTAATGTTTTATCCGGGGCTCCTCCGCCGGATTACACGCCCGTTGGCTCGGCCTCTCGTGCGCGGGACCGTGCAAGGAGCGTGCAAGGAGCGGCCGGCCGTGCAAATCCCCAGACCGGCAGGAGGCTTCGTTGCCGCGAGGCGTTGAGAAATAATTAAAGATCTTATTTTTGCAATCACTAGTTATGATACGTTCTAATTTCTTCCAATATTGCAAAGCAGCTTCACAATAAATTAAGTGTGCATTTCCAGTTGTCTATCATGTATTATAGATCTGTATATTTTATATATATATATTAGATATGTGTGTGCATATATATATATATTATATTAGATTTGTGTGTGTGTGTATATAATATATATATATCTAATATCTATATCTATAGAATTATATATTATATACACACATATATAATACACACACACACACACATATATATAGTAACTTTGTATATATATATATCATATATTTCATATTGTATATCCAGCCGTCTAAGTGTACGTTCTAAATTGTTTTAATATTCTGAATATATCACGTCTCTCTCTCTCTCTTAAATTGCTTTAAGTGCATATATTGTAATTTTCTTTTGCAATATTGCAAATAATTTAATATTACCTTAAGTTGGTGTTCAAAATTATTTGCACCTTTCAAGCCGTCCTAATATATTTAATGGCTTAAGGACCTCCTGAATGCACGTTCCAAATCCTTTTGATATCTTTAATAGTTTAATGCAATATCAAGTATCTGTTTTAAAATCCTTTTCAATGTATATTTCAAGCAATGTTATGCATCTCTTCTTAATTCCTTTAAATGTATATTTTAAATCATTGTAATGTTGAGTCTATGGACCGTAACATAAAGTTTGCTTCGCTTTGCTATTCCAAATTCTTCTAATATATTTAATGACTCCACCGTATGCTAAATGCACGATCCGAATTGTTTTAATATTGTGAATAGCTTAATATTATGTCAAGTCTCTTTTTTAAACGGGTTTAAGCGTAATTTCAAATTTTTCTAATATATTTGATGATTTCACAGTATGTCAAACACCATCTTCCAAATTGCGTTGATAGCATTAATATTGTGCCCAAGTTTTCTGTTTCAAATTAAGTTCACATTTCAAAGTAACATGTTTAATGCTTTCACAATATATTTCCACACAGCCATTCATTATCAATTTATTTTATATTTATTGCAAAGACCAAAAACAAAAATAGAGCCTTAAAAACAAAACAAATAAAACAACCACAATGCATTCTAACATTAAAGAGCGTTAAAAAAAGCCCTAAATTTAAAAAAAAAAATGAAAAATTGACCCAAAAATTAGCAACCCCCCCAATACAAGTAGGAAAATTATAAACAAACTTCTCAGAAAGGACTGCATTTAATAACATACATATTTAATCACAGTGATTAAGAAACACAATTAACAAAAATAATTAAAAAATAAAAAATAAAGCAAGGATACAGTTTACATTAACTTTCTGCCACTTCAGAAGGCAAAATGTCTTGCTAATATATTTATAACTGAAATTATTTATTATTTATTTATACATTATTTATAATGTACAATGTACTTATAATGTATAAAGTATTTATAGAATACAATGCATTTGTAATTATAAGGTTTGTTGATCGCCTTTTCTTTCTCTTTCATGCATGCAAAAATAAAATAAAATAAAATAAAATTTCACCTCCACTGCAAAACTTCGTTGCATTGCCTTCCCATCAATGCAGCCAATTTATTGCAAAAAAAAAATTAAAATAAGTAAGTATTAGATGTGGCAAGTTTCTTTTCCTGCAAACGATGGCCTATTTTTTAGCGGGGGGGGGGACTGAATTTCTGGGTGTTTTTTTTCCATTTCTGAAGAGGAGGTGTTGGTGTGAATTCAGAAATTACAGTAGACGGAAGGGTCCTCCCGGAAGCCTTTCCTGAAAACGGCGGCCATTTTCCTCCCCAGAGGCAGCCTCGTCAATGTTGGCCCCGCCTTGAACTCCTCCCGATTTCCGCCACCGATTTCCCTTTTGTCTCCGGGAGGAAAAAGTAGAAGAAAACTGCAGATCCCACCAGGACGGCTGCAAAAATAAGGAAGCAGAAGGGACCCAGGGCGTCCTACGGGGGCGGAAAAAATGGAGAAAAATGGAATTATTAATCACTTTTAATGCAGGGACTTGTTGGCTGTGCTCCCTCTAGTGGTGGAAGATATCTGTTTATCACCGCACTGGCTTTGCCTCGCTTCCGCATCTTGCACCCGCCACATTTTTTTTTTTTTTGCTCTGCAATGAGCAATCGGAGCTAAAATATGGGATTAAGATTGCAAATATGATAGCACGCAAATTTCCATGTCAGGAACGTGGGGGAAAAGCACATTTCAGTTGCACAGGGAGCGGGTTTGAGTTTCGACGGAAGACACAACTGACCACGGCGAATGGGAAGGTTATTCCGATGAGGAAGAGGCCGGCCCAGTTCAGGCTGCCGGCGACCATGAAAGCTGTGGGTCGGGCGGCCTGGGTGAAGATTTCCGCCGTGACGGACATGGTGGCGCCATCTGGAAAAGAGGGAAAAAATAATAAGGGAAAAAATAGAATAAATAAGGAAAAAATAAGGTTCGCTACTCCCGCGTAAAGCACAGAATTGTGGCCTCTTCCCCCCTTATTCTTCTCTTATGGCCAAATATTTAGTAGCCCCGGCCATGGACCTGGTAGCCCTTTTCACTTTTTTGGGGGGTCACAAATATCCCCCCAAAAAAAACATTACTACTCACTTGGCCCCAATCCAAAGAAGACGACGAAGAGGAAGATGAGGGCAACGCTGCCGTGGGAGGCCCAATGGTGCTTATTCTGGGACGGGAGCGGATGATGGGACATGCAGAGAGAGAAAAAGGAAGCTGGCACCAGATCCCTGGGATTTGCAGTTCGCTTCCCTATCTGTCCTCTTGGAACTACAGATCCCAGGAACTGCACGCACTCCTCGGGGTCTCTGCAACTCTGGCTTTGCAAGACCTGAGCCAACACTGTGCCTCGGCGGGCCGCCCATAGCTTTGCAAGACCTGAGCTGGGCTGCCACTTTCCAACCTTATTTGCATACATTTGCACGTAAGGGAAAGGGGGAGTGCAGGGCAAAAGAGAGAAATAGGGTCTCTCTTATGTCTGCCTGACAAAGTAATGGGGAGTCACACAACTGCAGGGCTCTGGCTTTCTGATTCGAACTCGCTTCTCTGGCCGCAGACGTGACTCGAACTCGCTGCTCCGCCAGCAAAGCGGGTTGTCCTTCCTACCTGGAGGGACAGGGTGAGTGTGAGGAGGGTGAGTGCCACGGCCATCGCCCCGTATCCGCCCCATAGGAGGGCCCTCCGGCCAAACCGCTCAATGGTCACCGTCTGCGGAAGAAGAAAGAGCGTGAACGTTTTCACAATTAGTGCGTCAGAACCACTCGTTAACAAAATTCCTCTACGCTCCCAGAGAGGGTTATGGTATGGCATCCTGACCTCGGCCGGAATTTGGGGCTTCACTGAGGATGGGGACAGGGCGGGATGAGCATTTTTTGTACCACCTTGGTTTGCATGACGCCTCGCACGACTCCCTTTTCACGCCCACCGGTGCTTACACGTGCAACGGACAATCTCCTACTAATTAGTAATAATGCAATGATAAAGAGGCGGAGAAGGAGCGGTCTTACGCAGAGGAGGGCCGAGGTGAGCTCGCAGAGGCCGACACCAAGGGAGAGGTAGGGGATTAGGGCCTCTACGAATCCTGCGGTGCGGAAGACCTCGAAGGTGTAGAAATAGACCTGCGAGAGAGGAAAAGAAGGTAGGAAATAAGATTTTTTGGGGGGGGGGAAGGAGCAAATGTGGCTCTTGCAAGCCTGCTCAGCCCTCTCTCCTCTTCCTCTGTCCAGCTGGAAGGGTTTTCTAGCAGCATCAGCATTGTGAGGACAGCAAAGGAGAGCCGGGGGAACCCAGACATTTTGTGGGATTGCTGCTGCTGATGTGTGTCTTCAACTATTATGGCGAATCTATTGCAATTTTTTTCTCCCAGTGGCTGAGAGAGTGTGACACACCCAAGGTCACCCCAGTGGGTTTCTGCAGCTGAGCCAAAGGGAATCGAACCCTGGTTTACACCAAGTTGGCTCTCGAATACGACACACCTCAGTTAGCAAAGCCACAAAGCTCTCATAAGCCTGCCAAGGCCACTCTCCTCTTCCTCTGTCTAGCTGGGAGGCTTTTTTTCAAGCAGCATTAGCATTGTGAGAAGCAAGGGACTTTTCTTCCTTTCCCCGATGCCCACCCAAACTGTGTCCATTCCCCCTGCTACTGAACTGCGTTGATGCCACAGAGCTGGAGAGTGAGGATTGCAACCACCATCGTCCACATCTGCGGCCGTAAATTGGGGTCTCTCAGCAGCTGCCGGGGGCTGACTGCTTGGCCCGTCTTGGACGCCTCCATCTTCAGCTCGGCCAGCTCCTCTTCGTGGGGTCCCGGACCCCGGAGTCGCTGCAAAGCTATGCAAACCGGGGGGAAAAAAACACCAAGGCCCATTAGAAGCAACATTGAGAATTTTTCTGATTTTTCTAGCAATCCTTTTCTGGTTTGGTGGGATTGCCACTTCTCAAGGACGCCGGGGGACCGTCTAGGTCTCCTGACCAAATTTCTTACCTCTCACGCACCCCCCTTCATCCCGCTTCTGGATCCAGAGGTACGGGGGCGACTCCGGGAAGAAGGGGAGGGCTAACAGCTGGACAGAGGCTGTCACCCCAATGAAGGCCAGGAGGAGCGGCCAGGAGCCCTCCGTCCCCAAAAGCTCCCTGCAGGGCGGGACAGATATTGGGATGCGCGGAGAGACACAGACCGTCCCAAAGCGTCCGCCGCCACCCCCCCAAGCAATCCTTCCCTTCCAAAAGAAACCAAGAATTTGATTTTACCTGAGACCCAAAATTTGGCCAAGGGACTTCCCGAGGGACCAAAATAAGCCAGACGTGGCGTTGGCAAAGCCCCGGAGATTTTTTGGGGAGACCTCGCCGGCGTACTGGGGGTGGATGGCCATGCCGAGGCCTTGGAGGAAGAAGGAGGGCATTAAAAAATGGGATGAGGAACAGGAATGTAAACGACAGATCGGACCAAATGTCCGCGGCGGGGCCTTTTTGGACATGGCCCTCAAAACCATGGAATAGTTTTTACCGACATGGATTGGGGCTCTGTTGATCTATGTGTCACGTCTACACTACACAGTTATACCGGTTTGATCCTGCTTTAACTGTCACGGCTTCCTACTAGGGAACTATGGGATGTGTAGTTTTGGGAAGGAAGGGGACTTAGCAGGTCCTCTCAACGGGTTGAAGGACTTACCGGCACTCACCCCAAAGAGGAACCGTCCCACCAGGACCACCTCAAAGGACTTTGTGCTCCTGGTGAAGCCCACCAGGAAGGCCGTGGAGATGACGAGGAGGTCCGTCCCCAGAAGGCACCTCTTCCTGCCCCCACGGGGGGAAAATTTGGGAGAAAATGGAGGGAAAAATTAAGAAATAACCTTGAGCCCCTGTATAGTCCCATAATAATAGGTCGTGCAGTCACAGAACAATGAAGGAGAACTAGAAATCCCCCTGAGCCCCTTTACAGTCCCATAATAATAGGTCGTGCAGTCCCAGAACAATGAAGGAAAACTAGAAATCCCCCTGAGCCCCTTGATAGTCCCATAATAATAGGTAGTGTAGTCCCAGAACAATGAAGGAAAACTAGAAATCCCCCTGAGCTCCTTTACAGTCCCAGAACTCACTTGCCATATCGAAGGGTCAGGTAGCCGCTTCCAAAGGACCCCACGAGCCCCCCGATGCCGTAGATGGAGACGATGAGGGTCCAGAGGAAGAGGAGGGTCTTCTCGCTGGGAGGGGACCCCCAGCGCTCTGCCCAGGTCTCGTTGATGAAGGCCTTGATGTACTGGGAGGAAGGAAGGAAGAAGGAGAGAAAGAGAGGCGGTATTAATAATATTAATAATATTATTAATATTAATTTTGTCTTTTGGTTGAGTTTCCCTTCCTCAAAGGAAAAGATGACGGACCCAGTCCCAATTATTTCCCTCCTACCTATAGTAAAAACACCAAATCGATGGCTTGTTTCTCCATATAATTGTTTTTCTTTCCGTTTTCACCATCGTCCTTTGGATCCTTGAGATCTGTAGTTTTGGGGAGGGATACGTAGAGTGCTGTGTCCCACTCTCCCCTTGAACTAAAGCATTTCGAGCTCTCTGGTAGAGAATCTGAAGTTATCTCCCAAAACTATGGATCCCAGGGTTGAACTAGAGCAGTTTGAACTTTTTGGTAGAGAAACTACAGATCCCAAGACTGAACTACAGCATTTTAAGCTCCCCGGTAGAGAAATAAAACTTATCTCCCAAAGCTACAGATCCCAGGATTTTAACTACAGCATTTTGAGCTCTCTGGTAGAGAATCTGAAGTTATCTTCCAAAACTGCAGATCCCAGGAATGAACTGCAGCCTTTTGAGCTCTTTGGTAGAGAAACTACAAGTCCCAGGACTGAACTACAGCATTTCAAGCTCTCCAAATCCAAATATAGCTCCCAGAACTACAGATCCCAGGGTCAAACTGCAGCATTCAAGCTCTCTGGTAGAGAATCCAAATTTATCTCACCAAACTACAGATCCCAGAATTCCCCTTTGAAGAGTGATAGAGCCAGGAGAATAAGTAATAGATGCAATTGCTTTGTGTTGATGCAATCTTATTTTATTTTGATTTCTTGGGGCTGAACTGTACCATTAAAAATGTCTTGGGATTTGTAGTTTCGGAGGGATTTTTGTGCCCTGAAGTTTGCCACAGCCACTATGTCTCCCAAGGTCTTCCCTCCCTCCCACTTCCTTCCCACGACAGGGGCAGAGGGGGAAGGATATCCTTACCCCGGAAGGGTAGCCGATCACCGATATCTGGTAGCCAACGGGGAGGTTGCCTCCGATCCCCAAAACAAGCATCATAACAAGCAGCCGTCGGTGTCCCACCTACCAAAAAAGGGGTGGGATTTTTAGTGCAACACCCAGCAAGAGAGCCCTGGGTGGGGCCCCAAGAGGAGGGGAGATAAATCCATGCAGAGACGGGGTTCAGAAAAAAGAAACCCAAATAAATTTGGGATAAATTTCCTCGCAAAATTTAATTAAAATGTGATTTTTCCCCTCCTTGCAAACCGTATTTCTCTTCAAACATCTGAAAGTCCTTCTGAGCAATCATTTTGCAGATAAAATATATATATATATATATTTATTTGTACCCGCAAATCCCCATGATTAAATGTAGTGGGATGTTCGGAGTAAATCCCGGTGAGGACACTCTCTTAATTTTCTGTGTAGGGACCTGGGTGGTTGATTTTTATTTTATTTTTTGGGGGGACAAAAATAAAAACATCAGATCCCATATTTTCCCACATGATCTTTCTCCAGGAATTAAACTTGAGAAGGAATAAATCTTGCTAAGAATTATTGCGGATCAATTTCCACCCCCGTATAATAACCACAAATAATTAAAATAGTGATAAACTTTGAGAATTAAGTCAATTTGAAGTATGGATGACCTTCAGGCAACCTCTTCTGACTCTAATGGGACAAAAATCCGAACAGAGACCTTCTCCCCCGAGGAAGAAAACTTAAAAATAGACATTTCTGCTCACAAACTGTGTCATCTTATGGGCTGCACAAGTCTCCGCTGCAGCCGAAATCACTGTCTCCCAGGTTTGTACTGGTCTGGCTTAATTCCAGACTGGGAAGGCCACTAAAGGGAGGTTTCTGTGTTGCTAAGCCCCTAATTAATCACACCCATTAAAAAAAGGGAGGATTAACCACTCACCAGAAAGGAGCGTAGACCCTCCATTTTCTGCCGACCGAGCCCGTCGGGGTATAAAAGTCTCTAGTGGGAAAGTTTCGGTCTTTCTGGGTTTCTCTGCGTGGTGGAAACCATGACGCCTGAGTTAGCATTAACCACCCGGGTTTTATAATTATTTCCCAGGGAGATTAAATCACCGGTTAATGTCGTTATTGCAGAACGAGCTGACGGAGAGGAAAGGTGAAAATCCGTCGGGCGTGAAATAAAATCTGTGTTCCCAGTAAAGATCTTCTCTTCCTGGTTCCAAAAGAGTTTCCTGGAAATTCCAAGGATGGGAGTCTGGGGAGTAGAATAATTTTTATTAATTATTATTAATTATGAGCCCTGCCCAGCAGTGGATGCAATTTGCAAGGTCTAGAAAACAACAATCCTGTCGTGTTGGTTGCAGCTTGGAGTCTTGTTTCTCTTTGAAAAAAAAACCATTAGAAATTAGAAAATTAGAAAAAAAATTACACTCTCAAAGTCCTTAATACTGCTGTAATTTACAGCTTTCATGTTATGCATTTTTCTTACTTGCCTTATATATTGCAACAAATCATTAATCAACACATGAAACCAATAAATACAACATTTTTTTTCACTATTGGCCTTGCTTGTTTCCAATTTTGCAAATAAACTGTGAACCCACGAAAGCAATAAATACATTATTATATTTTGCATTGAACTTTTAATTAGCGCATGAAACCAATAAATACAATATTTATTTCTTGCTGCTCTTGTTTCATATTTTGCGAAAAACCCTTCATCACTACATGAAACCAATAAATACAAAAATATATATATTGTCCTTTTAAATTTTTAGTTTTTAATACATGTTAAAATTTTAAATTTAGATTTGCTGCTTCTGTAGATATATCTCAAATTAAAATGTTTGAAAGGAAAATATATATATAGTGCAATATATCTACTGCAAATATATGTATTCTACAATATATCTATTGCACATATAACTATTCTACTATATACCTATTGCAAATATATCTAGTGTGTAATATCTCTATTGTGTAATATATCTAGTGTGTAATATATCTAATTTTATCAACTATAAATATAAATTTTTTTAAAAAATTTAAATTTAAAAAAATCCTTTTAAATTTAATTTTTTTCCATTTAAAAATGTAATCTGAGGTATATCTACAGAAGCAGCAAATGAGAACCCCCCCTCCCAAAAACTTTGATTTTCCCCCTCTTTAGTCTCCATTCCACAGAGAGAGAATTATTATTATTTTGGGGTGGGGATTATCCCCCTAATCTTCATCTCTCCAATTTCTAATATAAATCTTATTTCCTCATTGGTGGAGGTAATTAGTGTTGGAAAAACAGAACAAATCCCTGTGTATTTTTTGCAAATATTGTTATTCTGGAGTCTGTTTCTTCTGCAATTTTCGCATCCAGATTGTCAATCCAAGAGGGGGTTGGACTAGCTGGTCTCTTGGGGTACCCCCAAATTTCTGCTGGCCCCCAAATAATCACAGCTTGGTGCAGAGGGTCCCGTCGGCGAGTGGGGCGGCCAAAGCGCTTTTCGCCCCCAAAGATATCCGGTTGAGGGCGGTCGTGATCTCGGCCACCGACCGGCCCTTTGTCTCCGGAAGGAAAAAGTAGACGAAGGCGGCCATCCCAGCATCCACGGCGAGGAAGATGAGGAAGCAGAGGAAGCCCAGGGACTCCTGGAGGATTTAGAGGGGGAGGGGGGAAAAAAGGAAATAAGGAAGGTCTTCCTAAAGATTAGGCGGAAACAGAGTCACCACAGAAGAATAAAGCTGGAAGGGGGCACTTAAGGGGCATCTAGCCTGACCCCACTCTCGAAAGACCCCCATATCCAACCTTGGGACCCCCAAGGTGATCTCCCCCACGAGTCTCTGTTGTCCCACCACTCCACTTGACGTGACTTTGTTCCCTCCCCAGTCCTTGAGGAAAAGGCAAACTCACCACCATGAAGGGGAAGCCCATCCCGGAGATGAAAAGGCCCACCCAGGAGACGCAGCCGAGGCCCACCAAGGCCGATGGCCGGACAGCGGGGCTGAAGGCCTCCAGCATCACTGCAAAGGTGGCCCCCGCTGGGGAAGGAGGGCGTGTGGAGGGAGAAAGAAAGCATAAGAGGAAAAGATACATACATATATATATATATATACACACATATACATATGGAGTGCAATACATCTATTGCAAATATATGTGTTGTACAGTACAGCTATTGCACATACAACTATTCTACTATATGTCTACTGCACAATATATCCATTGCAAATATATCTATTGCAACTCTATCTATATATTGTGAAATATATCTATTGTAAATGTATGAATGTGCAATATGTCTACTGAAAACGTATCTATTGCAAATATATCTACTGGAAATGTATTTATTGTGCGCTATATCTATTGCAAGTATATCTATTGCACAACATATCTATTCCAAATGTATCTATTGTATAATATGCACACAATGCAATGGCATGTTGCAAACATATATATATATATATACGTACATATATTTATAATGCAATCTATATATATATACATATATATAAACAAATATATATATTGTATAATGTATATATTTACAAAATGCGAAGAAGGGAGAACATTTAAGGCAAGAAGTATTTAGAGCAGAGATTCACTGGAAGAACATTGTTATGATAATTATTGCATGGAATATAATTAATCGCCTCTAGGCGGGCCTCGGCCCCCTCCCCGCCTCCCACCAGGACCCCCCGTCCATTCGCTCACAGGGGCCGATGCCGTAGAAGACGATGAAAAGGAAGAGGAGGGTGATGCTGACGAACGACAGCCAGGGCAGGCGGTCCTGGGAGGGGAGGGAAGGGAAAAGGGGAGGAGGAGGAGATAATTATTTTTGGAAACACCCTCTCAGCTCCCAGAAAAGCCCCAGAATGCATTCACCTGAGGGTTGACCTAAGTTGGAAACGACTTGCAAGGAAATGTGGTTTGACTGTTTTGACTGTCACGACACTTGGATGTGAGTTTGACTCCCCGTTTGTCAGCCATGGAAGCCCACTGGGTGGGTGGGTGGGTGACACTCTCTCAGCCCCAGAAAACCACACAACGGAGACCTTGCGGCCCGGTTAGATTTGCAGAGGGGCAAAGAGGGTGGGAAGCTGGTCCAGTGGGCTCACCTGGAAGGAGAGGGTGAGGATGAAGAGGGACATGGTCAGCGTCATCATCCCGTATCCTCCCCACAAGAGAACCCGCCGCCCGAACCGGTCAATGATGGCGCTCTGGTGGACGGGAAGAACACGGGAAACATTATTAATGGCGGAGAAGGAAGTAATCCCGGACTTAATGGACTCAGAGTATGGGGTGGTTCTGGATAATCCTTTTACCCCCACGCTCCATTAGCAAGAAGCCACCCAACAGCACACCGCGTTTCTCTACTTTCCCCACCGTCCCGCCCTTCAGGGTTGTCGTTGGGACTCACACACAGGAGGATGGAGGCGAGTTCGAAAGAGCCGACCCCCACAGTGACGTAAGGGATGAGGTCCTCCTCGATCCGGGCCGTGCGGAAGACTTCGAAGGCGTAGAAGTAGATCTGGAAGAGGGAGGGAAGAGGGAAGGTGAGTGGGAAGGAAGGAGGAAGAGGAAGGAGGAAGAGGAAGCTACTCAACTGCGCTGAGTCCGCTGAGCTGGAGGCTCAGGAGGAGCACGACGTTGACCCTCAGGGGCCACCGCAAAGCAGGGTCCGTCAACACTTCCAGGACGCTCAGGGTCTTGGTGCCGCTTCCCCCGGCCTCGGGCGTCTCCTTAACCATCTCCTCCATCTGGGCCTGGTAGCGGTGAGGGGCCCCTTCACCCCAGAGGGTCCGCATGGCTGTGGGGGGGGTAGAAAGAGAAGGAGCAGGCCTCAAAGAGTCATGGGATGCCAGAATTTGAAGGACATCTAGTCCAACCCCATTCTGAGGTGCAGGAGAAACTTCTGAAGAACTTCTGCAAGGTGGGCCTCCGTCCTCTCTTGAAAAACGGAAAGTCCACCATCCTCCAAGGCAGCACCAATTCCACTACAGAGACCCTGAAAGTCCATCTAGACCCACCTTAACCCCTCAAATTACCTCTCAGGC
This sequence comes from Ctenosaura bakeri, assembly GCA_948474755.1. Lineage (NCBI taxonomy): Eukaryota > Metazoa > Chordata > Lepidosauria > Squamata > Iguanidae > Ctenosaura > Ctenosaura bakeri. The sequence continues at coordinate 26,764 of CAOLHI010006020.1, read as the reverse complement.
ACCCTTCCTTGTCCCCCTTCTGGAGCAGGAGGTACACGGGGGATTCTGGGAAAAGTGGGAGCACTAGGAGCTGGATCAGGGCTGGGATTCCACACAGGCCCAAGAGCAACGGCCATTTGGAGGGTCCTCCCAGGACGTCTCTGGGCGAGAGGAAGAGAAACAAGGCATTCCGACCTGAATTTGGACAGTAGTCTGAAACGGGGGGCGAGCAGGAGAGATCCTAAGAAGGGATCCCCAATCTATTGACCGGAACGGTCCTTACAGAGGCGTAATGCCCCCCACGGATGCGAGTGGACACCTCCCTGCAGAAAGACCACGTGAAGCCGGAGGGCTGGGGTTGGGCTTCGGGTGAGCGCGAGGATTGCGGTTTTCAGAAAAGAAAGAAACGGCGTTGTTTGGCTTTGCAAAGGTTACCGAATTAAATCCACTGCTAAACAATTAAGAAAGGATGAATGATTTGCAATTTACCTCAAGCCAAAAATCTGTCCCGAGACCTTTCCCAGTGTGAAAAACGTCATGCTCATTGTGGCAGCAAAGCCTCTCAGCTTTTTGGGCAAAATTTCCACCAAATAAGGTCCAGTGGCATTTAGGCAGATCCCTTTGAGATGAGAAGGAAAAGTTACATTTTTGGAAAAATGTCACGTTAACTCTGAAAATGTTTGCAAAAACAAAACAAAACAATATATACACACACACACATATATATAAACTGCATAAACATTATAAGTTAATTTTGCGTTTTGCAAAGAGTCCCTCCCCTTAACAATAATTATTTTAAATAATTAAAGTAATAATTAAAAGGGGGCGGGGAGAAAGGTGGGGACGGCCCCTTACCTGCCGAGACCCCATAGCACAAGCGGCTGGCAAGGATCATTTCGAAAGAGTCGGCCATCTTGCTGAAACCAATCAGAAGCGCGCCCGCGATGACAATACAATCACCCCACAACATACTTTTCTTCCTGCAACACATTTAAAAAAAAAGTGTCTTTTCTGAATTTTAAGACTCAGGTTATAATTCCTCTCACTTAATATCCCCCAGTTCTGCTCTGGGTTTGTATCCTGTGTGCGGACAGACCTGAAAGTTTTCCTAGAACCGATCGAGCGCAAACGACACTTTTGCACATTGAGCTCCGTTTGCAAGAGTTGGAGCAAAAGTGAGAAGCGGAGGAGGAGGAAAGGGGAGCCTGGATGCTTTAGAACTGGCTGAGAGAGTGTAGCCCCAAAGGATTAGTAACTGGGACTCTGCCTGCAAAATCGGGAGCGCTGGCGAGCAGACCATGGAATCAAGCTGAGGACAAAAGCGGAGGACAATTTGGGAAAGCGCCAGGATATGGCTAAGGGCAAACCGGCGGGTGGCGTTTGGGGGTCTCCTCCAGGGGCGCTTACTTCCCGTATCTGGCGATGAGGGTCCCGCTCACGACGCAGCCGAGGAGGCCCCCCAGGCAGTAAATGGAGACGACGGAGGACCACAGGAGCGTCACCGTCTCCGGCGCGAGGGGGTACCCGTGCCGCTGGACCCAGGAGGCGTTGAGGAACTCCTTGATTTCCTGCAGAGGGAGAAAAGCGGCAGAGAAGGCTTTGAAATTTTGGGGTGGGGGAGAAACCCCCACCCCAAAAGGCCCCGGGTGACCCTTTTCTGCGTCGAGGGCCTTTGCACGCTGGGTTTTCGCACTTGTGCAATGCCTCGAGGTGGCTTTTCCCTCCCAGACGGGACTTACCCGGGACGGGTAGGTGATGACAGAGACCTGGAAGCCGATCAGGAGGTTCCCCCCGAACCCCAAAACCAGGATCATCAGGAGGAGGAGGCGGAACTGCGCCTGGAAAAGAGAAAAAGGCCCTGCCATCCAAACATCACAATTTGTGGCTGAAGGGAAACCGTCCGGCCTGACCACAAAGTGGCCATTTCCGTTCCACCGGACAGCCTCAACCATGATGCTGGGAGGGACTCTATATCCCATCTGCACGTTGGAAAGAGGACGGAGGAGAAGGGAGAGGAACCGGGACTTTTAAAAAACAGATGAGAAAAAGGGAAGGGAAAGGATTAATCACGATTTTTCTCCATGCCGAATTGGGAAAGCAGGCAGCAATCAAGCTCCTTTAAGTTTGCAAAAGACCCTCCCCCCAAAATTACACAAAATGGAGTTTGCAAAAAATACCCTCCCCAAAATTCACAAATGAAAAGTGGGATATAAAAAAATAAAAGTTGACTGGGAAAACTGAAGATGGAAAAAGTTATTCACAGGGAAGAACAGGGAACTTGGATTTGGATTTTCCCAAATTTTATGGGAATGGGGATGACTTATCCCTGCTGAATAAGATTTTTTTTTAATTGCTGAGATTATCATGCTTGTCATAATGAAGATGGGAGATATATATATCCCATATATCTATCTATCTCCCATCTTCATTATGTCAAGCACGATAATCTCAGCAATTAAAGGAAAACCCAAAATTTTATTCCGTGTATGTGTGTGTGTGTGTATATATATATACACATATATACACATACATACACATGCGTGTGTGTGTATAACATTTACATGTTGAGTCTTTGCACACATGCAATGCTTCCTGATAATTTTATTTATATATATATATATAAGCAATATTTTCAGTCTGCACTGTTCCAATTTCTGCTTCCCTCTGGGAAAGTTTGTGCCCGATTTTCCAATTTTTGGGAACCTCAGTCTCTTTGTCTACTGAACATCAGACAGGATTTGTTGTTGGTTGGCGAGGAGGAGGAGGAGAGACAAACCAGGGCGTTTTAAAAGCAATTCGGAAGGGAGAAGATTAATTCTGACCCTCAACCCCAAATTTCGGATCATCTAAGAAATTCCTACTTACAAGTTCTGCCAGGAAGGTGGCAACCATCTTTGCAGAAAACGGTAGCCGTCTTCTTTCCTCTGTCTCTGATTTTTTTTACCCCCTTTCTCTGGAAAAAAAAGGCAAGATTAGTCAAGGAATCCAAAGTTTATTCCCTGCGGGACGCGGTGAATGATTTGCTCTTTGCAGAAAACTGGTGTCGAAGACTTTCTCCTCCCGGGTTAAATATTCCAAGAAAAAAGGATGATGAAAGCAAGAGGCAGAGGGGATCCTTAGTCATGGTGGACTCAGCATTTTCCTTAATTGCAAAAATATGCTTTAATTCCTCCCTCTGGCACGGTCACCTCTCACCCAGTTCCCCTGAGCATGCGCAGAGCGCATTTACGGCCAAGTTCACCCCACGGCAAGGGTTACTCTGGGTTGCACCAACGCCGGTTCCTGAAATTTGAACACGTAAGTTCAGATTTGAATGTTTCAAGTTAATTTTGAAGTAAGTTAATTTTGAGGGAGAGCGCAAGGGTGAGCATGAACTGAAAGCAGATTGCATGAAAATAACGAAATTTAAAATAATCGAATTGGAAGGGCCACCCAAGGGACATCTAACCCACGTCTGCCATGCAGAAACCCAGACCTAAAGGAGAGATTATAGGCTCGTAAAGTTGGGGGACCCCTAAAATCTGGGGCCCCTTCCTCCCTTCCCCCAATCCAGATGGGCAGGAGCTAATGAGTAAAAGCCAAATTTGCAGCGAACGGACTTTGCACGGCTGCAGCAGAAAAGCCACACATGATGCTGTTTAAAAAAAAAAAGGAATAAATTCCAGAAAGAGTGGCACGAAATTATTATTTTTATTGTTCAATTACTGCCACTGTTCCAGCTCATCAATTAATCACCCTCAATTAATCTTCTGCCTACTCACTTTCGGGTTTCGCGCCTTTTTTGTTTTTGTTTTCACGTTTACAAGTTGGAAATTTTCGATGTAAAAATTATAATTAAAAAAGTCCTCTCTTTCCAAAGAGATAATGCATTAATTTTATTTCCATGAGTACCATGAATACATTTTTTCTTTTTTTCGTGAGCAGCTGCATTTGCTGGAACGATTTAATTCGTGTGTGTCATGACTCGAACCCCTATTCATGCACGCTATTTTGCAAGAGTAATTCTTAATATACACAATTATTTTATAAATCTGATATATAAATAATGATATAATCAATTACATAAATAATTATTTTGCAAGAGCAATATATATATATATACCATGTATATGTTTATGTATATATATATATATATATATACAAAATTTTATAATCAGTCAGATATTTTTATATTATTTTTTATACACATATACATATATATACATATATATATACATACATATATGTATATACATATGCAATTCAAGCGCTTCCAGGAGACGGCCATACCATCCAATATCTCCAGCCAAAATTAAAACGCATGGACTCAGTGTCTGATGAACTGGATTTTTATCCCCATTCTGGCGTCAAAATGGTTCCAGCCTAGAAGGGAGCGAGTTCGAGAGTTTCCACAAAGGGAACCAGCCCAATTTTGCAATTAATTCTTTGCACTTTTTTCAAACACTTTCAGAGCCTCCCGTTTCTCTCTCATCCTCCTCTTTCTGCCCTCGACTTCCTCTAATTGCTGCAAAGTGAATTTCAAATTGCTTAAAAATTAAAAATTCAATTGCTTCAGATTGCAAATCTATATCTATATCTATATCTATATCTATATCTATACATTGCTCTCAATTAAGGACAGAGATGAGTTCGAGTCTTGCAACCGTCCAAGGTGACTCGGGAGGAAGCAAATTATAACACGGTGGATCTGATTTCCTCATGTTCTGCCGGCATTTTCCGCCCACCCTCGTAGGCCGGCCGAGGCTGCCCGAAATTTCGCTTGCTGAATTCTTCCGAAATCTCCAGAAACGTTTTTCCTTTTGTCTCAGGGAGAAAGAGGGCAACATAAATGGCAGTGCAGATGCAAACGGAGAAAAATGGGAGGTAGCAGAGGTACCCCAGGCCCTCCTGAAAGGGAAAAAATAATTAAAAAAGAGATTTATTTATTTATTCCCTGGACTGTAATGGAAGGAAGGAACCCCTTTTGCAGTATAACAATTTTTTAAAAGTCCAAACCAAAATTAACAATATATATTTACAGATTTATGTTTTTTTTTTAAATTTTGCAATTCAAAATTAACAATGTATATTTGAACATTAATGGTTCCTTACTTTGCAAATCAAAATTTAGCACTGTATATTTGCAAAGGAATGATTTTTTTGTTTGTTTTGCAAATCGAAATTAGCAATGTATGTTTGCACGTTAAGGATCTTTTTTACTTTGCAATTCAAAATTTGCAAGGTGTATTTGCAGATTAATGATTCTTGGAAAGTGCAGAGAGAGAAACGGGGCTTAAAAATAGCCGCGTCCCGTTTTGGCTGAGCAGCTGTTGCTTTGCAACCGGATATATATAGATATTTGGATATTTAGAGAGGGAGGATATTTTTGGGGGGCGGGGTCCTACCACGATGAAGGGGAAGGCCGTTCCCACCAAAAAGAGATTTGTCCAGAGGAGGGAGCCGGAAACCATGTAGGCAGCCGGACGGGAAACCTGGTCGAAGATCTCCGTGGGGATGATGCCCGTCACGCCCGCTGTGGAAATTTGAAAAAATAAAAATAACATATAGCAGTTTTAAATTTCCTGCTATAAATGCATGCTAAGAAATGCATGCAAAAAATAAAATAAAATAAATCTATTTTATCCTCCTTTTAAACCCATCTAAATATCAGGAAGTTCTGAGTGCGAAACCCCAACTAGGTAATAAAAGCCGCCTTGGGTCTCAAATTTGGGAGAAAAGTGGCTTAGAAATACAACGAAATAAATAAATAAATGAAATAAAAGCCAGCTTCGGCCATATGCTCCAGACTCCAGGCAAATCAGGGGTGTCCCTGAACGACCCCCCCCCAAAATTGATAGAAATTTGAAAATCCCCCTCTCACACTTGCAACTTATGGTGGCCTCGGGCGGCAAGGAAATATGGGTGGCAAACCTTCGCTCTTTCTGCTTTTATCCCACTTTGAATTATTTTGCAATATTCCTGCCTTTGCATCATTCATCTTTTCGGGGGGGGGGAAGGGTATTTTTAATTTGCAATATTCCTTTATATCAGTTACTGGTAATTTTGGAGATTTGTCTCTTTTGGGTAAGGGAGAAATGTATGGATGGCTAAATATATATAAATTTAAAATAATATAACATAACTATAAAAACAAATGTAAATATCTATATAGATATGCAGATATATATCTACACACATACATAAATATACCTATCTATACCTATTCCTTAACCTACTTTGTTTTATACGTATATAAAACATTGTATTATATTATATTAATTATGTTATATTATAAAAGATATAAAAGATTGATTGGTTTTTCTCATGCAGTTTATGCAACTGCTAGATTCTGAATAGTCTCCAAGAGTGGCCCCACATTGACTCCACTGCAGTAGTCTAGCTAGAGATTTTTTTTTTTTTTAAATCGAATGCATGAAATACTATGCCTCCCGGCTGACTGGGGCATCCAAGGCAATGCAAAGTAGGTTAATGAATATTCATTAGAAGGAAATAGGGGCTGTTGAAACCCCGTTTCCTCACCAGGCCCAATGCCAAAGCTGAGAATGTAAGCAAAGATGCAGGCCATGCTGAGGTACGGCGCCCAGGCCAGGCGGTCCTGCAGAGGAGGAAGAAAGGGGAGGACTTACAGTTTCCCCGGGGCAGCCCGACCTCCCTCCCGTTGCCAACCCCGTATAAAGCCCCCTCTGCCCCCCAAGCCCCCCTACCTGCATGGAGAGGGCGACCATAAAGACTATGGCCCAGATGGCCATCAGGACGTAGCCCCCGACCACCAGCGCCCTCCGGCCGGCCCGCTCAATGACCAGCGTCTGCAAGGAAAACCACCGCCGGGAATTTTAAGGGGGCAAGAAGGGGAGGGAGAGGCCCCCACATCCCATCATCCCCTGTCTGGAGGGGGGAGGTGAGAGGGAGGAAGCCCCCCCAGGGGTTAGTTTTTGAGAGTTTTGCTCACACAAGTGATGGCCGTGAGGAGCTCGCAGCCGCCGGTGCCGATGATGTAGTACTGGATCTTGTCCTCGGGGATTCCAGCCTCTTGGAAGACGTAGGAGGCATAGGAGTACATCTGAGTTGGGGGACAGGGTTGGGAATTAAGGGGGGAAATGGGGAGGAAGGAACAGAGGACGCCCAGATCCCTCCATCTCTGTCATCCTAATGCTGATGCTGCTAAAAAGCCTTCCTGCTGGTCAGAGGATGAGGAGGAAAGCACAAAAAGGCCTTGTGGATGGGGAAATTCCTTCCCAGGGGCTTTGTTAAGTGAGGAATGTCCATATAAACCAATTAAGCATGATGAGGATGAAAGTATTTCCCTCCATCCCTTTTTCTCTAATGCTGATGCTGCTAAAAAGCCTTCCTGCTGGCCAGAGGATGAGGAAAAAGGCACAAAAAGGCCTTGCACAAGGGGAAATTCCTTCTCAGAGGCTTTGTTATTTGAGACATGTTGTTATAAATGAACTGAGAATGATGGGGATGAAAGTATTTAACTCCAGCTCTATTTTTCTAATGCTGTTGCTGCTAAAAAGCCTTACTGCTAACAGAGAATGAGGAGGAAAGCATAAAAGGTTGTTGCCAATGGGGAGGGTCCTTCGCAGGGGCTTTGTTAACTCTGGTATGCCTGTATAAATCAATTGAGGATGATGGGAATTAAAGTATTTCCCTCCATCCCTGTCCTCCTAATGCTGATGCTGCTAAAAAGCCTTCTTGCTGCTCGGAGGTTGAGGAAAAAAGCCTAAAACCAGCGGTTCTCAACCTGTGGGTCGCGACCCCTTTGGGGGTCGAACGACCCTTTCACAGGGGTCACCCAAGACCATCGGAAAATATGTATTTCCGATAGGCTCCATTCCCTCCTCGGTGGTAGTGGCAAGCGCGAGCCATGCACTCGTGTCCTCCTGCCCCCTTTGGTGGGAACGCGTGCGGCCACAGTGTCGCCACAGCAGGAGTGGTGGTGCGCAAGTGCAAGCCACGCGCTCGCGTCCTCCTGCCCCCTGTTCAGAAGGCACTGAAATCGCTCCTCTTCTCCGCTACCGGGAGAACCTCCCGTCTGACGGGCCAGTTTGGGGGGGGGGGCGGCAGCACGAGAGGCAGGCCCCCTCCTCGTCATGGCCCCTGCCCCACTCGCCATGGAGGGGGGCGCTGTGGAAGGGTCGGGGGGCCGCAAGGCGGCGCTTTTCTGGGGGGGGCGAGCTGCACCTGGCGCAAAAGACAAAGGCACTGGGATTCCTCCCCCCTCGGCCAGGGTCGACACTCTGGAAACTTTCCCACACTGCCCCCCCAACGGAAATGAGAGCGAAGCAGAAGCAGAGCCCGGGGGGGGGTTCTCGGAGTTTTTTCCCGGGGGAGACGCGCGACTCCTCTTCCCCCCATGACTGCCCCCCCTGTTCCTTGCCGGCAAGGCGGCCTTTGCCGGTGGGGGGAGGCATTGTAAATAATAAATAAATAATTGTATGGTTGGGGGTTACCACAACATGAGGAACTGCATTAAAGGGTCGCGGCATTAGGAAGGCTGAGAACCACTGGCCTAGAAAGTCTTTGCCAGTGGGGAGAGTCCTTCGCGGGGCTTTGCTAACTGAGGCATGAAAGTAGAACCCAAGTAATGAAAGTATTTCCCCTCCTTCCCTGTTCCACTAATGTTGCTGCTGCTAAAAAGCATTCCTGCTAGAAAGAGAACAAGGAAGAAAGTATGAAAAGTCTTTGCCAATGGGGAGAGTCCTTCGCGGGGGCTTTGTTGACTCAGGAGTGCCTGTATAGATCAATTAAGGATGATGGGGTGAAAGTTTTTTCCACCGTTCCTCCTTCCCTGTCCTTCTAATGCTGATTCTGCTAAAAAGCATTCTTGCTACCCAGAGGATGAGAGGGAAAGCCTAAAAAGGCCTTGGCAATGGGAAGACTCCTTTTTAGGGGCTTTGTTAACCGAGGCATGGCAGAATAAATTAATTGAGAATGATGGGGGTGAGAGTATTTTCCCCTATCACGGGTCTTCTAATGCTGATGCTGCTAAAAAGCATCCCTCCTAGACAGAGGATGAGAAGGAAAGCCTAAACAGTCTTTGCCAATGGGGAGATTCCTTCTCAGGGGCGTTTTCAACTGAGGTATGGCAGAATAAATCAACTGAGGATGATGGGAATGCAAGTATTTCCCACCATCCCTGTTTTTCTAATGCTGATGCTGCTAAAAAGCCTTCCTACAACTCAGAGGATGAGGAAGGGGAGATTGCATCTCAGAGGCTTTGTTAACTGAGGCACGGCAGTGTCAACCAGTCAGGGATGATGGGAGTGACGGGTCCGTCCCTTTTGTGCTCACCGAGTCGTTCCCGCAGAGCTGCATGGCGCTGGCGAGGACCACGACGGAGAGGAGCTGCCGCCGGACGGCCCGGTCGCGGAAGAGGTCCCACGGGCCCGGGGCGGCCTTGCCTCGGACGGCGGCCTCCTCTGCCATCAGCTCCTTCATCTCGGCTGCCAGGTCCCCCTCGCCCCTCAGCTTCCTCAGGGCTAGAGAGGAGAAGACGAAGAAGAGAGTGAGGACGAGGGCTAGCAGGAGGAAGAGGAACGGGGGGACCCGCAGACGGGGGCACTCACCGGCGAGGCAGGCACCCCGCTCACCCCGGTCGATCAGGAGGAAGCGGGGGCTCTCGGGGACCCATGGGAGCAGCGCCAGCTGGATCAGGGCCGGCACCGCATTGCTGGCGAGGAGGAACGGCCAGGCGTCTTCTGCACCCAGGACCTCCCTGCAGGGAAGAGACACAAAACCAGAGGGACACCGGGGGGGGGCCAAATTCTCCCTCTCTTGCACCCCAAAATCGGTTTCTCTGTCCTCCCTCCTCCCTCCTCATCTGCTGCAAACCAAGTTCCACGTTCGAGAGTTGCTGTGCTTCGTTGAAATGTAAATTTTTGCAATTCCTCAAGGACTGAGGGGGCCGCCACGGAGGAAGCCCTGTCCTATTCCCGTGTGATTTGCACCCCAAACCTGGCCCTTTGCAGGACAGAGGGATTCTGGGGGTGCCCTTTGACCCCAGGGGGCAGCCATTTTGTGGGGTTTCTTACCTGAGCCCCACCACCTGCCCCAGGACGAGCCCCAGTGCCGTGAAGGAGGCGGAGGTGAGAGCCACGGCGCCTCGTAGGTCCCTGGGGGCGCTCTCCCCCAAATACATGGGCTGGACGTTCATCCCCACCCCTGAAAGGAAGGAAAAAGGAAATTAATTAATGATACATCACTGCATGATAATTATGTGTCGAATGGAATGCAATCTGCTCCGCTCCCTTTTATTTTTGCTGTGCCCCTGCAAAAAAACCCCCCTACATACCTGCATTAATTCCCACTAGAAACCGGCCCGTCATGATCATCTCGAAGGATTTGGCCACCCGGCTGCTCCCGACCAGCAACGCCGACAGAAGCACGAAAGCATTGTTGAAAAGCAAAGATTTCTTCCTTTTATGTTTTTGGAAAAGAGCGGAAAATAAAATAACAAAAAAAAGGAGATTAAAGAGGGAAGAAAGGTTTAAGGTTAAAGCACAATTGTGGGTCAGACTAGATGACCGCAGGGTGACCCCTTCCCAAAAATCTGGCTCAGATCTGCAGAAAAGAAAAATCAATTGTTGGGGGAAAAGCACCAGAAATGAGCAATTTAACTGTAATAATTGCTTATTTCTGGATGTCTCTCCCCCAATAAATTGCTTCTTTGAGGGGGCCGAGGTACCCGGGCGGAGGTTCAACCGGGGCGGCCGCTCACCTGCCGAGCCTCCGGGCCATGGGCCCCGCCAGCAGCGCCCCGGCCAGCCCCCGAGCGGGAAGAGGGAGACCACCAGCGACCAGGCGAGGGTCACCCCGAGGCCGCCCAGGGGGGCCCCCGTCCGCTCCGCCCACGTCCGGTTCACGAAGGCCTGGATGGGCTGGAAGAGAGAGGGGAGGGGAGTCGAACCGCCCGGAGGGGCCGAGCGGGGCCTTCTCGGCGGTGGCCCCCGTGAGGGCCCCCGATTCCCCCGTCCTACCGCCGTGGGGGCGTTGATGACGGTGAGGTTGTAGCCGTACTGGAAGGAGCCCCCGACGCCGGCTGCGAAGGCCGCCAGGAAGAGAACCCGGGCCTGGAGCTGGAGAGGAGGAGGATGCTGCTGAGAAGTAAACTCCCTTTTTGGGGGGTCTGAGAGGGAGGAGGAAGGAGGGGCTCCCCCCACACCCACCCTGAGGGCGGAAGGAAGGGGGCGCCAGCCCTGCAGGGTGGGCCGCATCCCTCTCTCTCCCTCTCACCCCCCCGCCCTCTTAATTGGGGGTGGTTAATTAGGGTGAGTGGTGGCAGGCACGGAACAGCCCTGGACCCCCCCCCGTGGGCGGGAAAAGGGGTCCATCAGGGGCTGCCTTCCCAAACTTTGGGGAAGGGGGGAGGCTCCTGAGCATGCGCAGATCTCCCTCCCTCCCTCCCTCCCACTGAGGAAAGTCCCCGGGGAGTGGCCGGGCGGAGGAGGATTGAAAGCTACGGCAGGACAGAGGAGGAGGAGGAGGGGAGAGGAGGGAGGGGGAGCCCCTCCCCTTACGACCCCCGCCCTCACCTGGGGGCGCCGGTGCGGATCCTGCGCGGGGAGGGCGGGGGAGGCCGCCTCCGCCTTCATGGCGCCCGAGGCCCGGCGGGGAGGGGGCCGGGGAGGGCCGCCGCCGCCGCCGCCGCCGCCGGAAGAGCCGCCCCCCGCTCCCTCCGCCCCCACCGGCGCCCCGCGGGTCCTCTGAGCGCGTGCAGAGCGCCCCCGCCCCCGTGGGAGGCTTTGGGCGGGAGGAGGCGGGGCTTCCGGGGCGGGGAAATCGCGCCGCCACTCCTGCGCCGGCGGAGGGGGGATTTCCCGCGGCCCGAGGTCCCCGCCCCCTCCGAGGCCGCCCCTGGGCGGGAGGGCCCGCGGGAGGGTCCCCGGGGGCGGAAGAGCCGGGGGCCGCTGCGCCGGGGGTGGGCGGCGGCGGCGGCGGCGGCGGCGGCGTGGACCCCCTCCCCCCTCCCCTCCTGCGCGGCGCGGCGCGGAGAGGAGGTCTTTCGGCGAGAGGGGGGCGCGCGGGCCGCTCGGCGTTTTTACCTGGCGCGCGCAGTGGGTATATGTGGGTCTGTACGTGTGTGTGTAGATAAGCGCATGTGTACATGGTGTGCACGTGCCTATACGCACAGCCCACACCCCACACCGAAACATGGGGTGCGTATAGATGGATAGGTATGTACACACGCCTCCCTCCCCCCGTACAAACGCATGCGCGCGCGCACGTGGGCCCAGAGGCGCCGGGTGTCTTAAGTAATAGCCGGTGCATCCGGGGACCGGAGGGAGGGAGGGGGGAGGGGGAGGGGCCTACATGTACGCGTGTGTTCGTGAAACGGCCGTTTCCTGTCCTTGTGCAGCGCGAGGCGGCGCCAGACCGGCGGTCCCGCTGCCGCCCGATACCGAGCGCTCTCCCCCCGGCTCCGGCCCCTCCCGACCCCCTGCGGGGATCCCCGCCGGAGGGGCCCCCGGGACACCCCGCCCTCGGCGCCTCCGCCCCTCAGGCCCCCGCCCGGCTCCGGCCCTGCGCCTAGATCTCGCCACCTAACGCAATGCGATACGCCAGTCGGTAGGTGGATGGATGGATGGATGGATGGATGGATGGATATCTCGGGGGCGGGGCGGGGGGTTCCGGGGCCGCCTGGAGCAGCGGCAGCAGCGGAGGAGCCCCCGCCGCCCGCCTCTCCTCCGGCCTCCCCCGGAGGGGCCTCGGGAGGGTCCGAGGGGCCGCCCCTCCTTCGGCTTCCCCGCGGCAGAGACGGCCCCCCAGACACGCGCGCGCGGAGCGACGGAGGACCTCCCGCGAGGGCCCGCCGCCCGGAGCTCCCCGCGGCCCTCGCGGGGGCGGGGCCGTCCCTCCCTCGTGGCGTCTCCGCGGAGAGGGGCGTCCCCTTCGGCCGCGCCGCAGGGAGAGGGGGCGGAGCCGCCCGCCGCCTTTCCCTCCCGCAGAGCGGAGCAGCCCCCCTCCTGCTGCGCCCGCGCGGGGCGGGGGAGTCCGGCCCCTTCGGCCGCGCCCCGTCGCCCCCCGCCGGCCAGGGCGGCCCCCCCGGCTCTGCCCCCACGTGACCCGAATGGCCCGGTCGCTCGGCCCCGCCCCGAAGGCCCCCCGCGGGAGGCGGGCCGGGCGCCTTCAGGTAACGGCGCCTGATGCGGACGCGCAACTCTTGCGGAGAGGGCGTGACCGGGCGAACAACCGGGTAGGTGGTTTAGCGCGGACCGGCCGTGGGAGCGCTCACGGAATACCCGCCCATGTCAGTGCGGCGCCTCCGCCTCCGCCTCTGGACTGGACGGAAGAACGCGAAGCCTCGGGGGCAGGGCGGGGCTCCCAGAAACGTTTCGGTGAATCGCACAGTCACGCAGAGCGGTGCGTTTTGCGTGACGGAGCTCCGGTAAGACTACACCAAAAGAGAGAGGCAAGTCGCCCGGGGCCGAGGGGCCGCAGCGCCGTGGGCGGGGGGCGGGGGGCGGGGGGCGGGCGGGGGGCGGCCCCGGAGCCCTGCTTTGCGACCCCGCCGGGCCCCCTCCCCCTCCCCCCCGCAGGCAGGGACCGGCCCCTCGGGAAGGCCGCCTTCCCAGGCGCCCGGGGAGCCGCTTCTCCTGCCTGAGGCCGAGGCTCCGGCGCCGGTTCCCGCGGCGGAGAGGGACGCGCCCCCTCGCCTGCCGGCGCCTCCGCCTCCGGAGGGGAAGCCGCGCCTCCACGGCCGGCGCCTGGGACGAGGGGCCGCGAGCGAGGGGCGGAGGCGCCCTTGGTCCGCCGCCGCACCACCGGCCGCCGAGAAGGGCGGCCGCGAGCCGAGGTGTTCCCGGGAGACGCGAGACTCCGCCGGCCGGCCGGCTGTTGGAGGCTGTCCGCAGGGCTCGCTGTCTGCTTGGGGCGAATTGCCACCCGCGCTCGCTTGCGCCTGGCATTCCCGAGCGGCGACCGTGCGGACGCGGGCGGCTAGATCGCCTGGGCTCTCCCCGCCTCCTCCGGCAAGAGCCGTCCCGCTCCTTCCCCCGGCGGGCTGAGAAGCAGGGGCTGGAAGCTAAACTGGCAAGGTGGTCCTCCAGACCCGCCTCTTTCTGTCAGGAGTAGCTGCACTCTTTCAGCCTCCGTCCGTGCAGGTAGGCTTACTGCTAGACACCTGGCACCCATTGCGCATGTGCGCACGCACGGGCTGTCAAAGGGTGGGGCTGGGGCCCCTCCTCCCTGGACAGTCAAGCCCTCAGGAGGCCCCGGAGCCAAAGAGGGAGGGGGCGTCCCTTTCCGAGCCGAGTCCCACATTTCCCTGGCCCAAGGGAAAGAAGGGGCGCGCTTACGAGGGCAAGCCGGGGCGCTGGCTTTGGCCTCCTTGGAGGCGGGCATGGGGAGGTCTTCCCAGGCAGTGCTCGGGAGGGCCTCGGTCCAGCTGTCGCTCCGCCTTCTTCGCCTTCTGCCACACGCCCCTTCCTGTGGCCTGACGGCCAGACGGAACCGCGGCACCGACCCATTCTTCCCCCCCCGCCCCGCCCCGGTGGGTGCGGCAGCTCAGGGCGGCCCATTGACCCCAGAGGCCCTGCCTCCCACAAAAGCCCCAGCTGGACACAGTAAAGCGATGGGCGCCGGGAGCTTCTCTGCCTCCCACACCCCTCCCTCTGGTGGGGACCATTCCAGAGATCACACGAGGAATGATGTCTGTCTGGCGTGGAGAAGAGAAGACTGAGAGGTGACAAGAGAGACATTGTCCAATGTCCAAAGGGATGTTATGGAGAAGACGGAGCAAGCTTGTCTTCTGCTGCTCTAGAGACCAGGACACAAGCCTGTGGATTCCAACAACAAGAAAAGAGATCCCACCCAAATATTAGGGAGGATTTTTTTTACTGTAAGAATCATAGAATCATAGAAATGTAGAGTTGGAAGAGACCCCGGGGGCCATCCAGTCCAACCCCCTGCCATGCAGGAACACCCTCAAAGCACTCCCGACAGATGGCCATCCAGCCTCTGCTTAAAAACCTCCAAGGACGGAGACTCCACTACATTCCATGGAGGCAGCAGATTCCACTGCCGGACAGCCCTGACCGCCAGGAAGTTCTTCCTGAGGTTCGGGTGGAATCTCCTTTCCTGCAGCTTGAATCCATTGCTCCTTGTCCTGGTCTCTGGAGCAGCAGAAAACAAGCCCTCTCCCTCCTCTACGTGGCATCCCTTCAAATATTTGAACATGGCTCTCATGTCCCCTCTTAGCCTTCTCTTCTGCAGGCTAAACATACCCAGCTCTCTCAGTCTATCCTCATAGGGCTCCATGGCTTCCAGGCCTCTCACCATTTTGGTCGCCCTCCTCTGGACACGTTCCAGCTTGTTGATACCCTTCCTGAATTGAGGTGCCCAGAACTGGACACAGGACTCCAAATGAGGCCTAACCAATGCAGTATAGAGTGGTACCATTACGTCCCTCCATCTGGACACCATGCTCCTATTGATGCAACCAAGAATCGTGTTGGCTTTCTTGGCTGCTGCGTCACACTGCTGACTCGTGTTCAGCTCGTGATCTACCAAGACTCCTAGATCCCTTTCACATGTACTGCCATCCAGCCACACGTCCCTTATCCTATATTTGTGCCTTCCATTTTTTCTGCCTAAGTGTAGGACCTTACATTTCTCTCTGTTGAATTTCATTTTGTCAGCTTTGGCCCAGCTCTCCAATATGTCCTGGTTGTTTTGAACTTTGATCCTGTCCTCTGGGGTATTAGCAACCCCTCCCAATTGGGTGTCACTTGCACATTTGATCAGAGTTGTGATCCCCCACCATCTATCTCCCTTCCAGAGAGAGCCGGCTGTGCCCAGCTGCGCAAAGGTCAGCAAGGGCCGTAGAGGGATGGGGGGACTCCAAAGCCTCCTCCTTGGCGCCCTCAAAACACAGACGAAGGGAAAGCCAGCCGTTCTTTTCCGGACAGGCAAATCCTTCTACGTGGTGGAAAAATAATTCATTCTGGGTGAGACACAGGCGAGCAAAGCCAGGCGCTACTCGGGCAAAGGAACCACAGGGCGGGAACTTTATGCTCCGCCTTAGAAACTGCGGAAGCGTAAAGAAAGGCGCGCATGCGCTCCTCCTGGCATAAAAAGCACTGGGAGAGGCGGGCTTCCCAGACGCAAGGCCCGGCCGTTCTAGGGGGCAAGAGGGCAAGAGAGCTTCAAAAATCCGGCCGCTCTCTCGTCCTTCCCAGAAACTGGTTCCACGAGAAAGACTGTTCCGCCACTGGGAGCGTCCTCCCACAGTTTGTTGGGAGCGCCGACGCACTTTTGGGGACCCTGAGGGCGTTTTCCGGGGGCCCTCCTCCCCCTTCCCCTGCTTTGAACGCCGCAAGGTTGGCTCCAACCCCCCCTTCCCCATTCAGAGAACAAAGAAAGTAAAAATACATTGAAAACGTATTGGAAGTTGAAAAAGAAGAAGAATGGACTTGCTTGCATCTTAAGGAGACACACATTGGGGGATCCCACCCTCCGCCGCCAATTCCTCCACTTTGGCAATGGAAACGGAGTCTGACAGAGCTGGAAGAGCCACCCGGCTGTCACCCTGTTCTCTGGGGGTCCCGGGAGGGGCGCCCAAATAACCGAGCACAAGCACACAGTTGGGGAAATTAGCGGGAGCGCTCCCTTAAGCGAGCGAGAGGCAGGGTAACTTAGCGGGGATCTTGCCACCCAACGTCTACGGGGTCAGGTCAGTTAAGCGGACAGACAGGTTTTAAAATAGTAAAAATGATATCTTTATTCACGGACAGACAACAGGTAAGACACCACAAACACACAGCTAACTGAGGAAGCGGAAAGAAGAGTTTTCGGGGGAAATACGACACCTTTTCTCGTTGTCCTGAGGAAGTTGCGGGTTGAAGGGACGAAAGCTCAGCGCAATTCGCTGAGGGGACGACTCGCCAGGCACAGCAGCAGCAAGGCGGGATGGAACTCGGGAGCGATCCGAGGGGGTCTCGGAATCGGGTGCTTTTTATAGGGTGAATTGTGACTGCAGGCCCCGCCTTGCTCGGTGAGAACAATGCGAGTTTGGAGCGGGACAAAGCTTTGGAAAGGTCAGAGTTTAGCATGATTGGCTTAGCGCAGAATCAACAATAGTGTGGCCAGTATGCAAATAGCTTGGCATTGTCAGACTATCGGCTTGAGGTCCGGCGTCTTTGTTTAGGATCGCGCTTAAGCAAAAGGGTGTTTGCAGGAGAGGTCCCTGAAGCGACGGAGTGGCTTTGTGTTGCCTGCCTGGGTGGAGGATGGAATGTCCAACACTTACCGGCCGCGCCTGTGTATCTGCTCGTCCGGAGGCCTCGCAAACACGTGGAGCGGGGTGGCAGAGGAAGGCCGAATGGTTTTGATATCAAAAAGAGATATCTAGTGCTATCACTGGGAAGGCCTGAACCATGGTAACACGGCGGTCATCCAGTCCTCCCCCAACCTGCCAAGTAAAGGGGCCCCCAGGCAGACCCATAGCCAACCTCGTGGCAAGACTTGTTCACAGGGGATCTTGCCCTTGTGTCATCCTCTGAGGCCGAGAAAGTGTAACTTGCCCACGATCACCCAGTGGGTTTCCATGGCCGAGCAGGGATTCAAACTCGGGCTCCAGAGCCATAGTCCAACGCTCAAACCACTCTCCCGCACTCGCTCTCATAACCTCTGCTGAAAGGTCCCCCACCCAAGGACGGGGACCCCCAAACCCTGCGAGGGGGTCCACGTTACGCTCTCTATCACCTCCTGCCGTTGTGATCACAAGCACCCTCCCTCATTTCTTCAGGCCAGCTTCCCCAGATAGACTGCTCCTGTTGGTGGAGGACCTCCCTCCCTGGTCAAGGGCCAGAGAAGGCCACCTCTACACGGACGGGGTCCTTGTGTGGGAAGTGGAGCCTCAGGACCCCCCTTGCGTTCCACCCTTCTTCCTTTCCACCCGCCAAATGCTGCCCGGTTTTTCCAGGTAGACTTCTCCGGCTGCTGGAGGTTCCACCAGGTGATGAGAGCAGGGAGGATGACCCCCCCCGGTTGTGGAAATTCTCCATCATCTCCCACCACTTCTTAATTTCATCTCTGCACCAAATCTGATTTATATATGCCAACAGCCCCTGGTAGACTGCTCCCGCTTACTGAAGATCCTCCTTCCAAGAAAAGAGGGTTCAGGGCCACCTACATAGGGGGCCTCATGTGGGACTTGAAGCCTTCAGACTCCCCTCTTGCCTTCTCTGCGTCTTCCTTTCCACCCTCCAGGTGCTTCCTGTTATTCCAGGTAGGCTTCTCTGGCCGCTGGAGGGTCCACCAAGGGAAGAGAAGTGGGAAGGGAGCAGGCAGATGAACTTTCCCCGTTCGTGGGAAATCTCCATTGTCTCCGATCGCTTGTTAATTTCACTTCCACCTCGGTAGCCCCAGGTGGACTGCTCCCGTGAAAGGAGGATCCACCTTCCTAGGAAGGGGCGGGCTCAGGCCATCTTTTGTAGGGGTTTTTCATAAGGAACCTTGAGCCTCAGGACCCCCACCTTGCCAGCCCCTCTTCTTCCTTTGCCCCCTCCAAAGGTTGTCCACAATTCTTGGTAGACATCTCCTACTGCTGGAGGCTCCACCAAGGGAAGAGGGCAGGGTGGGTGAATCTCCTCCAAGCTTTTGGAAATTCTCCACAGTCTCCCAATGCTTCCTAATTTCATTTTTGCACCAAACCTAATTTGCCACCAGCCCCAGGTAGACTGCTCCTGTTAGTGGAGGATCTACCACGCAGGAAATGGGGGGGTCAGGCCACCTATAGGGCCCGCCCCGGCCCTCATCCTCTTCCTCCCACCCTCCACACCACGGAAAACACACCCACTCAATATTCCCCTTCTCTGCAAGTGGAAATGGAGTTCAATAGAGTTGGAAGGGCCCCCCCAGCAGTCATCCAGTCCAACTCCAATCGGCCATGGAGGAAATTCACAAAGTGTCCCCCAAAGAGGCCCATAGACCACCTGTGCTTGGGGTTTTTGATGGGGATTAGTTTGGAGGGGGGTCATCCCTTTATGCCATCCTCTGAGGCCGAGAGAGCGTGACACACCCAAGGTTACCCAGTGGGCTTCCATCGTCAAGCAGGATTTAAACCTGGACTCCAGAGTCCTGGTCGAATGGTCAAACTGCTATCCCAGGACAGCTCTCACAACTTCCCTTTAAAGACCACCCCCTAGTATGGGGAGCCCACAACCCTGCGAGGGAGTCCGCGTGACGCTTCCAACGGCTCTTCCGGCTGTGATATTAAGCCCCTACTGCCATTCTGTGCCGTTCCCCTCCCTCACCCCCGTACCAAACCCAGATTCTGTGCCGGCAGCTGCGGGTGGGCTCCTCCTGTTCACGGAGGATCCCCCTCGCTGGGAAAGGCCGGGGGAGGGCCACCCAGACGGGGGGTTCTTTGAGCCCCGGGATCCCTCTTGACTGCACCTCTCTTTCCTCCCCACCCCTCCAAAGTGCTGCCTGTTCTTCCAGGGAGACTTCTCTGGCTGCCAGAGGCTCCACCAAGGGAACAGCTTGGGTTCCGAGTGCGGGATGCCAGCCTCCGCCGAGCCCAAAATTCCTCCTCTGTCGTCTTGCGGCCGCATCTCGGGCTGGGGCTTCTGGACCCTCGCAGATGCACGGCCAGATTCCCAGATTTGTCTCACATGGGCGTCCGCAGCATCTCTGGCTGCGTGATTCCTGCAAACCGTTTCCCCCGAATCTCTCGGGTGGGCTGTGGAACCCCTCCCCCCACGCGGCCCCCTTCTGCCCCCTCCCCACCCGAAAGCAAAGACCTTCCAGTTACAACAGAACGTTGTAAAATCACCATGCAAGAGTGCCTGGGAAACCGTACACCCTTGCCTTGTCGCTTTACGTTTTAGATATGTTTTCAAGGGCTTTTAACTACGGGATCGTGGAATGGAAATGCTTGCTTTTCAAACTTTTTCAAAACCTCGTTTTCATTTCATATTATTTGCAAGCTGCTTGGGCCACATACCAATAGAAAAGAGGAATACAAATTAAACCAATAAAAGGAAAAGTAAGCATAGAAACTGTGGCTGATCTTCCTCCTTCCCCCTCCTGCCCCCCAAACTGAACTTTCCAGGCTGCTCACAGAGCGGCCGTCTTTTGGGAGCCCCAAGGAAATCTCTGGAACCGCCTGGTCCCTCCGGAGGAAGGCCTTCGGGCGTCTCAGGATTCGGAGCAAGCGGGAAGGGGGCAGAGGAAGGGCCGGAGGGCGTCCAGCACCTTAAAGTCCAGCTAGCAGGATGCAGGGATGCGATTTTTATTTTTTTAGGAAAGGTACACATTGAAATGGATGAAGGAAGCATCTCCCAGAGCAGTCAAACAACTTTTTTTTTTTAATTTTCAAAATGTTCAATGCAAAAGGCTTGTGGATGGATGCGCGTGCAAGAACTTTGTATGCTAGTGCGTTGCAACCAGGAAGGAAAGTCTTTCTGGAGATGTTCTTTGTGGCCGACTCCACCGACGCAACTCCGAAAAAGCGAAGACACTTCTTCCCTCAAAATTAATATCTCCACTGGGTGGACACAGAATAAACACAGGAAAGCCTCAGTTAAAGTTGGCCCCATTTACAACAGTTCAGACTAACAGACATTTCCCCAGAAAGGAAGGACTGGCTGGCTGGCTGAGTCCCCCCTCTGTGCAACTGGGCCAGGAAGGGGGGCGAGGAGGGCTTGTGGGGAGGGGGGAGGCAGGCTCCCATCGGCTCGGGGGCAAGAAAAGCCCACTGGACGAGCGGGCAGTGTGTTCTGCATCTCTCTCTTACTGCAATTCAACTGCTTTTCAAAACCATTTTTAATTTTTCTTTGAAGCACAACTGTTGCACCTTCTTAGCTTTTGTATTAAGCGTTTTCAAACCGTGCTGTGTTTCCACTCGGAAACCCCCTGGAATCGCCTCCTGGGAGGAAAGCAGAACCCCCCAAAAGTAAAACACTGAGGCCCTGGTTTCCAGCAGCCTCTGCAGACCTTGAGAGAGAGCACACGGGGAGTGAGGGCGCAACACAACCTGCCCTCTCTGCCTTCTTTAAACCTGCATTTCTGGAGCTGAAACTCCACGGGATTGGAAATATTTCCCCACGCTTAGCGTTTTATGCCTTTTATTGAGTGGAAGAACAGGATGGAAACTTTAATTCAAGTAAGTGCTGATTAGGTTGTAAAAGTGTGAGAGAAAGCATCTGATAGTGGAGAACAAAGATGTCACGGCACCGTTTGGAAAAGCCCCTAGAAAGAGGCGGAACCATTTCCTGTTCTCCTTTTTCAGGCTCTAAAAGCCACCCCTGAATATGGCTGAAGCAACGCTCTGCCCGCAGGGAGAGCCGCACTCGCCTCCCGGGCCCTCCTTTTTAAATCTTAGTTATAGGGCAGCTAGTATCTGAAGAATTTTATATACTGAATTATTGGAAAGAGAACTCACTCCTAGCTATAGAAATTCTTGTACCCCAATGTAACTATAATGGAACCCCTGGGAATAAAGGCAACACCAAAGAAACAATAGAATCATAGAAATGTAGAGTTGGAAGAGACCCCAGGGGCCATCCAGTCCAACCCCCTTCAGCCATGCAGGAACACCCTCAAAGCACTCCCGACAGACAGATGGCCCTCCAGCCTCTGCTTAAAAACCTCCAAAGAAGGAGGAGACCCCACCACACTCCATGGAGGCAGCAGCAGATTCCACTGCTGGACAGCTCTGACCATCAGGAGGTTCTTCCTGAGGTTCAGGCGGAATCTCCTTTCCTGCAGCTTGAATCCATTGCTCCTTGTTAAAGAAGATTAAGGAATATAAAGACCAAAAATGAAATGGATTACGGTAAACATGTTCTTGTGTCGGAGTGGGAAGTAATATTCAAACTGTTATAACAGGTATGCAGGTAAAAGAAGCAAATGTTTTCATTGTATGTATTTTGTAATATGTATTTTGTATGTTTTGTTTATGTATTTGTGTATTTGTTTGTACTTGTTTTGTATGTTTTTATGTATATTTTTTAATAAATAAATTTAATAAAAAAAATTAAAAAAAAGAAAGGAAGGAAGGAAGAAGCCTGCTTTGGGTTGGGTTTCCTTCCACAGCACAGGACCGGTCTGAAAACCAAAGAGTGCTTCAGGATCATCCAGGCCCCTGGCTAAGATGTGCTGACAGGTTGACTTCAATGAGGTTTTCAAACACTCTGCAGGACACATTTGGGACTGCTTTGTCATTTGTCCCCGGGCGGATTTTGTGATGTCAGCCTGCTCTCCTGTAGTCGAGGGACGCGCATTCTGTGGTCCTCCAGAAGCTGAGTTGGAGCTCCTGATGTTCCTCGGCGGGCGTTGCCTTTGCTGGTCGGGGCCGCTCGAGGTGGCACTTCAGCGACACTTGTAGGGCTACAGAATTCCTGCCCCTCCTCTGGGGCTTCCAGACAATCCCACTTTCGAAAAGCCCCTGGCCTCTTGACCTGGAACCTTTTCGTGAGCGTATCTGTTTGCCCCAGCAAAACGTCCGAGGAACCCCATCCCTTCTGTGCCTTTGGGAAAGGGCTCTATAAAAGCCAGGACGGGAAGCAAACCTCACCCAAAACGGACTGCCAGTGGTGCCAAAGAAACGGTCCTGTGGTGTAGGCCACTGCACCGGGGGGTAGGGACGGGCTGTGGCCTCATCTTCTGAGACTAAGGAGCCCCGAGAGCCAGCGTCATATCAGGAGAAATTCTTGTTGGACACGGAAAGGGCCGGATAAACTTCTGAAACGGTGTCTTTTCCTTGCAGCCACAGAACTGGGGAAGAACAGGGAGGCTGGAGAGAGGGGGGCGGGTGGGAATTCAGCACAGAGGAGACCCCTCCGGGAATCCCCAGGCGAGAACGAGGCAGCACCAGGACTCCGGGAACTGGGGGCAAAGGGGCGGCTGGAGGTCCAAGCCTGTCAGGATCAGACTCAGATACAAGGACAATACACTTGCATAAGAGATTTATCGTAAAGTTGCTGAGCAGTGAACACTGGCTTCGAAGAACAGGAATGAGTGAAGATCCCCAAAGCCTATGTAGTTAAGCAGTTTCAGATTCACACTAAGAAACCGAAAGCACATCCCTCCACTTTGGGGTCATAAAGTCCCAGAAGTTCCCGTGGTTGCTACCTACATCCCCCATGGATGTTTAGGGAACAGCAAATGGAGGGATGAACGCCTGCTCCATCTTGTTATACTAAGCAATCAGAATCTGTGTCTATTAGAAATACACGCTAACCCATAATCCCCTGTCCAATTATGGAGGGCCATCCCTACAATAACAGAGCAGCAATAAGTAAATAAGAGAATGAATGGATGAGGGGTATGAAAAATACTATAATTTTTATGCTTCCTGGCTATACTGTTTACAACATACTATTTTTAAACTGCTTTTTAGCATTTCAGATTTCACATTTTAAACTTATTTGACATGTTCTTGATAGTTTGATTCAATTTTAATGTTTATCTTTTGTATGTTTTAACTGTATTATTTTTAATTTGTAAGCCATCTTTTTAATTCGTAATCTGTTTCAGAGAAAAGGCAGGATATTAAATTAAATTAAGACGGAAGGTCCCCAAATGCAGCCCTGAGAAGGCAGTGCCACAAAAAGGATACCGTGTGCATGAAGGATGAGCTGCACCAACTTCTCTGAACACTAGGTCAGCGTCACTGTGGGACTGAAGGAGATGCCCCCACCCTTCTTTGGCTGAAGGGGGGCGAGAGAGGGTGGAAGGGAGGACAAGATGGTGAAAGCCAGAGAGAGACAGAGAGGGAGACACTTGGTGAAGACAATCTCTCATTGTTCTCGTGTGCCTTCGACCCTGAGAGCATACCCCATGCCCAAGATCACCCAGCAGGTGTCCCTGGCCAGGTGGGGAATCAAACTCTGGCTTCCTGGGTTGTAGTCCAAACCACTACACCTGTTGTACTATCCTGAAAGGCTGGGTTGGTGAGTAAAGATCTAAGGCAGAGCAGAGCATGGAGAGGTTCCTTTTTAGACTACAGTTCCCAGAACCTCCCAGGAAGCATGCCCTTACTGGCAGGGGGATTCCAGGGATTTCAAACCCTCTCATTATTTCACAGAAGAAAACTGGGAGGTAGGTGGACAAACAACATCAGCATTTCTTCAAGACAGTAAAAGTTATTTGCAAGGAGTACGATACAACTGAGGAAAGCCAGCAGGCATTTGCTTTCGTCCGAAGCCTCCTGAGCACTGGCCGCTGGTTGATGGGAATCAGAGTCTATTGTCATCCAAAAGGCTCCGTGTTTCTCCCTGCTGCTTTAACAGGCAAGGTCAGGATCTGGACTGAGGATTTTCTGCATGCAAAGGAAGTGCCTTCGACAGCCACTTATGGCCCTTGGCCGGTCTCTGAGGAACTCCAGAATTCACCTTGAAATAGATGTGGGTTTGCTTTTGTTCAGCTGGATGCCCACTGATTCCAGTTCTTTTTCCAAGAGAGCTTTAAGGCACATAGGAGGAATGAGGGTACGGAACAAAGGACCATCCAATTAGAGCCCAAAGAGAGTGCGTGCAAAACACACCCTTGACAATGCCTGGCAGCAAATTGTCTCCGACAGCACAGCCCACATTTGTGGGTCTGCTTGAAACACTTGTGAGTTTGCTTGAAATGTTGTAATTTACATGTGGTTTCCCATGCAGAAGCCATGAAACAAGCAAAAACAAATAGTCAGCCCTCCACATCAGCAGGTTTGACTTTCATGGATTTTACTATTTGCTAGTTTTTTCAACCTCTGCCCCCTCCACCCACAGGTCCCTCTTTTCCAGGAGACCCCTACCTCTCAGTGGCAGCCCTTTAAAAACCCACCCCTCGTCCTCAACACTCTAGAACACCTTTCCCAAATCCAGCACCTTCCAGGATGCCCAACATTCCTAGCGCAAGCAAAGCCCCAAATCTTCAGGCACACCTTTGCCAGAGACACACACGGCCAGCCTCCTGTCTTTTCCCCACTGCAACACTGACCTCCGGACTTCCCCCTCGGTGGCATCCAGCATCATGATGACAACATCCAACATCCTCTGGGCCACAGCGATCACCTGACGCCCCCCCCGCCTTTTCCTGAGGAGCAAAAGAGATGCTTGGCTGAATCCACATGCAAAGTGTGTTCCTGCCTATCAGAGGAGGGCATTCCCCCTCTCTGGCTGAAAGACTGGTGATGCAGGTTCCCCATGGTGAAAGCAGAGAGCAAGATATGTGCGTGCATGTAAGAAAGAGAAGGAACAAGTTTCTAGTCCTCCTGGTGAAAGTGAGCAAATGCCAGCATATTAGTGGCTGACATCAGATTTGAGCTTCCCACTGTTTGATAGTCTTGTATAGAATCATAGAAATTCAGAGTTGGAAGAGACCACACAGGCCATCCAGTCCAACCCCCTTCTGCCATGCAGGAACACCCTCAAATCAATCCCGACAGATGGCCATCAAGCCTCTGCTTAAAAACCTCCAAGGAAGGAGAATCCACTACACTCCGAGGCAACAGATTCCACTGCCGGACAGCCCTGACCGTCAGGAAGCTCTTCCTGGGGTTCAGGTGGAATCTCCTTTCCTGTAGCTTGAATCCCTTGCTCCTTGTCCTGGTCTCTGGAGCAGCAGAAAACAAGCCCTCTCCTTCCTCTACATGGCATCCCTTCAGATATTTAAACATGGCTCTCATGTCCCCTCTCAACCTTCTCTTCTGCAGACTAAACATACCCAGCTCTCTAAGTCTATCCTCATAGAGCTTCATGGCTTCCAGGCCTCTCACCATTTTGGTCACCCTCCTCTGGACTTGCTTCAGCTTGTCAATATCCTTCTTGAATTGGGGTGCCCAGAACTGGACACAGGATTCAAGATGGGGTCTAACCAAAGCAGAGTAGAGTGGTACCAGTACCTCTCCCGATATAGACACTATACTCCTATTGATGCAGCTGAGAATTGCATTGGCTTTCTTGGCTGCCGCATCACACTGCTGACTCATGTTCAGCTTGTGGTCTATGAAGACTACATGTATTTGTCAGTTTGTTTTATATTATATTGTTTCAAAAACCAGAGGGGTAGTGCTGGGGCCCCAGTGAAAGCATCTGTGTCAAAAAATGAGATCTAGGCTAGCCATGTCTACCCCAAGGGCACATTTACTGAATTTAGAATCTCAGCAGGATTTTTCCCCCAAAGAAATGTCAGCAAAGCACTAGGAATTCGAAGCCTGAGGACAAAGAAAGACTCCAACCTCGAGCTGCTCCTTCAATGATCCCAGGAAGATCCAGAAGCTGGATATTGGCACCTTTGTACTGCAAAAACAACCAGAGAAACAAACCACTAAGAGGTGCAAAGAGAGGAGGCAACCTTGTTGTTGTTGTTTGGGTTTTTAAGATGGTTCTTAAAAGTAGCCTGTTTGCCACTTGGTACTCCCTTTGAGGGAACTAAAAGCCTGGATGTAAGCATTCAAAATAAAGGTGGGAACGCCTAAGAGGGCCTTCTTGGTGCCTGCTCCCAGGCTTTGGAACTCCCTCCCACGTGAGGGCTAAGATGGTTCCCTTTTTGCTCTCCTCCTGCTGGCAGGTAAAAACCTTCCTATTTAGTCAGGCACCTGGTTGTGCAAAAGAGTCTTTTAATGCATGCGCACACTGTAGTTTTATTATCACTGCTGTGTTTTTAAATGCTTTTACAGTTTGAAATTAAAGACATCGTAACAGAATAGCTTATATCAGTGTTTTAAGATTCTTTTATCATCATTGCTTTTTGGCTACTGTTGCTGTGTGTCTTCAAGTTGTTTTCAAATTATGGCAACTCTAAGGCAAACCTATCACAGGGTTTCTGGGGCCGAGAGTGTGTGAGGCAC